>OLKM01002526.1:0-12600 GCA_900291075.1 Melanogrammus aeglefinus
TGCTGCGACCCCTGATTGGTCAGATGATCACCTCCGAAGCTCGCCCGTCCTGCCGCAGTAGTCCCGGGTCTATGCCAAATAAGCCATCATTTAATAACAATGTTCGAGGTGACGGTGGCCTGTGATGCATTCTGCCCCACGGGGGTTCAATGGGTTTACCTGTTCCCCAAAAACTAGAAAAAATGCTGTGGACGGTTTTTAAAAGACGTATTTTTAACGTTCTACTTAAAAGGGCTTTTTATGATTCCACGTAACGCAAGGGGGTTACGGACCCCTTACGTCCTTGCGTTCCCTCCTTGCGTCCACCGCAAGGGCCGGACGCGCGCCTCCCAAAAATCGGGACCTTCCGTTGAGGCGACGCAGCAGCAAGGGCTGTGATTGGTCCGCTTACTAAAACCCGACGCAGAACCATAAAGGTTCACCGACTGGTCGAAGGTTCTGTTGTGTCATGCGTTGCGGGGAACGTGGACCATAAAAAATGCCTTTTAGCCATACCTCTTTTATAAAACCACTTTTGAAGATGTTTTGGTACAAAAGAGTGTTTGGATTGTGTGTGTGTTGCAATGTAGCAACGTGTATAAAAAATTAAAAGAAAGATAGTATATATTTAAAGTCAAACTCAGCATGTTGTAGCATGTTCTGTGTGTAAAAAAAGGCCATCCAAACGCCTGTCTCGTCGTTGCGGCTCCATCCGCGCTGGACCTCTTCTCAAGGACTCGTCCAACGAGGTCGCGCCCCGACGCCGTCAGCCGGGCATGAGCATGAAGCGAGATCGAGACCCCGAGGTGAAGGGAAGAAGACGAGGGGGAGCCCGGAGAAGCAGGCAGCAGGTGGAAGACCCTCCTCTACCGGCCTGTTTCAGACGGTCTTCCGTCTTGTTGTTTTTGTGTGTCTGCTTGTAAGCACCGGTGTACAAAAAAAATGAAATAATTAATAAGTACTAACATATTAAAGTCCAGTTGAGTTCCCTTTAGTAATGATATGTCGGAGAAATATAAAAAATAAGGGCCATTCCCGTTCAATGCAGGTTAATAATTCAGAATTTATATAAAAGCACTCAAGTGTTTACATACCACATTTAAATGTACCAACTGTCGCATGCCAAAGGCTCAAAACACAGGCTAGCATTATATATGTCTGTCTGCATGTGTGAACACTTTTTTTAATCTTTATGTTTGACATTTCTTGATGTGATACTTCAATGCAACCTCTTACCCCTCTCAAAGTCGACCACTAAGAAACCACGGAAGTCTACCGACGACAAGGCTGTGGGCGTGACCCGGGGCGAGGGGAAAGCCAATGCGTGGCCATACACAACGGGAGGGCGGGACCGCTCACCCTGTTTGAGAAGTGGTCAAACTGGCAGAGCGCCATGCAGGTACGTCTACGTATAGGGATCATTCTATCAAAGAGAGGTTTAACGTAAAGATGGTGCGAGTTCTCTCTGTTTTGCTTATTTTATGTTTTGAAACGGACAGAAATCTATCTTTGAACTGTGTTGCGGTGTTTGGTGTCCACAGTCTGTTGTGGACAGCTCGGATCGAGTCGTACACACAGGACCGGGACATGCGCTGCTGTGGACCGTTCATTAACTCTTCATTCAGTGCTCGGGCTGCAAGGTGAGAATACAGACACAGACACACACTAAGAACTCTCTCTTTTTGCAAAAAGCCAGGTGGCATTGCACTACTTTTTTTTACTAAATCAAATAATCAGACACTGGGTATGGCCGCTGACCGCTAACATATGATCTGTGCATGGCCGTCATTGTTGTGTGAACCGAAGTGTGTGTGGCTGTACTGCTGCAATCCTCTCCTCTAAATTGTCTCATCGCTGTTTTTCAGGAACGGTGCCGTATCGATGATGTTCCGAACATGCAGAACGTGAGATCATCCGCAAGATGACGGAGAGTTCGACGCAGGGTGCGCTCCTCATCATCGTGCTACAAAGATGCTGCTGGTTTCCTCCCCGGGATTCCCGCCAATTTTTGGCTGGCAACGGTACCGATTTTTCTGATAAGATTGTATCTTATCATCTTATCCATTTTATAAATCCTTGCCAGATTTAAAATTGTTACCAACCGGTATGTAACAATAGATGGAGCCGTGTGTAATGACTAGTGGTCGGCAAAATATTGTTTTCTAAACCAAGCCAATGCAAAGTGTTTTTCCGTACGCGGCTCTTCACATTCAATGTGTACATCCACCTGCAAATGAATGACACGCAACACATGTAAGCCCTTGGCGTGCTGCAAACGACCTGCAGAGTGGATTACAACACCCCCAACATACAGCATGGCCCGCTGAGTATTTTGTCCTTGGCGTCATCGTCGTTCCCCTTGTCACAGGACAGCGAGCGACTACCACTACCATGCCCGGCCCCTGTGGAAAGGAAGTCCGACACAATTCTGCGAGTTTCATCTGCTGCGATTCGGCCTAGGTGCAGTACGCATCATTACGGACGGTACATGATGGACACGGTCATCTCAAGCTGCTCACGGGGCTGTCGGACTCCCAGGTGCGGGCCTCAGACACACGTCCACGCTGGCAGGTAAATCCCCATGGTCGTCTGGTCGGTTCCCCCTCTGCTGTATGGCGCCGTGGTCAGGGGAGGCCTGTGGGCGGAAACGGGAAGGTTTTGGATTGTTGAAAGATAAAAGCAAAAATGTAAAATGGAATGTACTACTGCAAAAAAAAAAAAAGAAGCTAAAGCATCTCTCTGGATGTCCTTCCATCAGTCTTCATCTTGGAAGTGTTGAATAATGAATGAAAGGAAACATAATGGAATTAAAAAAGAATGTGTGAATACCTTCACTTCATCCCCCACTTCTCGCCCTCCGTCTTGTGTTCTTTCTCTCTCGTCTCTGTCACTCTTTACCTCCATCTCTCCCTGATCTCTCTCTCTTCATCTCCCTGATCTCTCTCTCTTCATCTGGATCTCTCCCCATCTCTCTCTCCCCATCTCTCCCTGATCTCTCTCTCTTCATCTGGATCTCTCCCCATCTCTCTCTCCCCATCTCTCCCTGATCTCTCTCTCCCCATCTCTCTCTCCTCTCTCTTTCTTCTCTCTCTCTAGCGATGAAGCTGATGACGGCGCTGGTGAACGTGGCGCTGAACCTCAGCATCCACCAGGACAACACGCAGCGGGCAGTACGAAGGCCGAGAGGAACAAGATGGCCGGCAAGAGGGCCAACGAGAAGCTAGAGCTTGCTGCTCGCAGAAGAGGAAAGGAGGTAGGAGGGGCGTGTGTTCGACTGTGTGTTGTGTTTCCATTGTGTGTTTGGTTTGACTGTAATGTGTGTTTCATTGTGTGTTGTGTTTTCTTGGGAGTTGTGTATCATTGTGTGTTTATTTGTGTCGTGTGGTGTTGTGGTGTGTTTTGTTTGATTGTTTAGTTTTGTGTGTGTTGTGTTTTAACTCTCGTCTCCGTTCAGCTCCAAGAGAACCAGGACGAAATCGAGAACATGATGAACTCCATCTTCAAGGGCATATTCGTCCATCGCTACAGGTAAACACCTTATTTCATTAAAACTGTCATTATCACAAACTACCGTAATCTGAACGACGAATCACAGTGGCGACGAACGTGGCGTGTCCCCTCCCCCCCCCTCCTAGGGATGCCATTGCAGAGATCCGAGCCATCTGCATCGAGGAGATCGGTGTGTGGATGAAGATGTACAGCGACGCCTTCCTCAACGACAGCTACCTGAAATACGTGGGCTGGACTCTGCACGACCGGGTACGAGATTCATTACGATTCAGTAGTAATTCGGATATTCGTTGGTGAATAGGTATTTGGTTTGCAATGATGGGATTAGGCCATGTTAAAGTGTAGGTGAACCCCCCTGTTGCTAACCCTCTCACTATGAGATTTATTTTTTTACAAGTTGTGGTAGTTGTGGGACAAGAGTTTGTGTATTGTCCCATCTGACTTCCTGTCTCTTTCTCTTTGCGTTAAACCTCTCTCTGTCTCTGTCTCTTGTCTTTCTCGGTGTGGTGTGACCCCAGCAAGGCGAGGTGCGTTTGAAGTGTCTGAAGGCACTGCAGAACCTGTACACCAACAGAGAACTGTTCCCCAAGCTAGAGCTCTTCACCAACCGCTTCAAGGTAAAACCAAGGGATGGATAGGCCTATGGATGGGAGCAGAGCATAGAGAACACACATGACGATATACAAACACACACTCAAACACGCGTGTGTTTTTCGGCAGGACCGCATCGTATCGATGACCCTCGACAAGGAGTACGACGTGGCTGTGGAGGCCATCCGATTGGTCACCCTGATCCTGCAGTGAGTACAATGCAGATTGTCTTGACCAATGAAAACACACCCACTGTGGATTTTGAAGTGATTTAACGTGACCAGTGACATTTGAATAAATCTGACTTGTTTATGTTGTGAAATACTCAAACAATATAGGGAAATAATTTCATGAAAACTAATTAAAGGTCAATCAAACACGGAAATCCAGAGAAATGTTTTCTGCAATGTACTTTAGTTCTGTTCTGAGGTTCAGCTCATATCGGTGTACATTAAATGTTAATCTTGTATCTGTTCTTCCAGGGGGAGTGAGGACGCTCTGTCCAATGAGGACTGCGAGAACGTGTACCACCTGGTCTACTCCGCCCACCGGCCCGTGGCGGTGGCCGCGGGAGAGTTCCTCCACAGGAAGTACGTCCATCTTGGAATCCTTGTGTCCCTGGCCATCTCAATGACTCACTATGGGGATTGATTCCCATTTCAATATGGCGGATGGGGTTTGGTGCGAGGGTTGATTGTTGGTTTCGGTCACTCTTTAAAGTGTCATTGTTTTATTCATAGAGAGGAGTCAGTCCCCCCCCCCCCCCCTCCACCTTCATAATCAACCTTCTAATCTTGATCTTCTCCTCTCCTTGCTGAATCCCCATCCTTTCTCTATCTCGGTCGATCCATCCCTCTCTCCTCCTCAATGTCTGCAGCTGCGTTAACCTCGGTCCCTCTCTCCCTGTGTCTCTCCTCCAGGCTCTTCAGCCGCCACGACCCCCTGGCCGAGGAGGCCCTGGCCAAGCGGCGAGGCCGCAGCAGCCCCAACGGGAACCTCATCCGCATGCTGGTGCTCTTCTTCCTGGAGAGCGAGGTGACCAACGCGTGCTCTCTCACCTGCTCTCTCGCTCCCGTCGCTTTTCACTCCTCGTCTCCCTCCTCCTCGTCCTCCTCCTCCTCCTCCTCCTCCTCCTCCTCCTCCTCCCATCTTTCACCTACACACTCACACACTCAGTAAACTATAGAAAAAGCACGGTTTTCCTTACGCTCTGATCGATCTGGATGACAAGTAATGCAATAAAATATTTAATGTACAACGATATTATCTAAAGCTCAGAACAGAGCTTTTTAACGTACACATAGAAAACATTTCTTTGGATATCCGTGTTTGATTTGCCTTTTAAATTGTGTGTGTGTGTGTGTGTGTGTGTGTGTGTGTGTGTGTGTTGTGGTGTTGTGTGTGTGTGTGTGTGTGTGTGTGTGTGTTGTGTGTGTGTGTGTGTGTGTGTGTGTGTGTGTGTGTGTGCCCCAGCTCCACGAGCACGCTGCCTACCTGGTGGACTCTCTGTGGGAGAGCTCCCAGGAGCTGCTGAAGGACTGGGAGTGTATGACGGAGCTGCTGCTGGAGGAGCCCGTCGGGGGAGAGGAGGGTGAGAGAGAGACACACGCACACACACACACACTCTCTCACGCACGCACGCACGCACGCACATGCAACTAGACAGGTAGACACACACACTCATCCCCATACACGGGGAGGCAGACACACACACACTGTATGCTTCAGGGTTTCAGGAAACAGACAGGAATAACAAGAAGCTTAATGAGGACCAACACATAGTGTAATCGATGCAACATCTCCAATTATAATAACCATGATGATCTCTCTCTTGCTTGCATTGGTAATGAAGTCTCAGACCATTGACCAACGCTCATATGAAATCACTTCCGGCTGATCAATCAATACTATTTAACTCAGCTTCTCTCTCTCTCTCTCTCTCTCTCTCTCTCTCTCTCTCTCTCTCTCTCTCTCTCTCTCTCTCTCTCTCTCTCTCTCTCTCTCTCTCTCTCTCTCTCTCTCTCTCTCTCTCTCTCTCTCTCTCTCTCTCTCTCTCTCTCTCTCTCTCTCTCTCTCTCTCTCTCTCTCTCTCTCTCTCTCTCTCTCTCTCTCTCTCTCTCTCTCTTTCTCACCTCTATTATCATTCAACTCCCCCCTTTGTGTTGCCAACTCTTTGTCTTCCTTTTCTCTCTCTCTCCCCCCCCCCCCCACAGTGTTGTCAGACAGGCAGGAGAGTGCGCTGATTGAGCTGATGGTTTGTACCATCCGCCAGGCCGCCGAGGCCCACCCACCGGTCGGCAGGGGCACTGGGAAGCGCGTAAGAACACACACACACACACACACACACACACACACACACACACACACACACACACACACACACACACACACACACACACACACACAGCTGGTCTGCCTCATAGGTTTAGGCAGCAGTGGAAAAAGGCTATTTTTACTTTTATGGATAATTGCCCAAATATTTTTTTTTTTTTTTTTTTGTACATTTCATTGACATCCATTCTGTTGGTTTTCATTTTGTCTTCAGGTGCTGACAGCGAAGGAGAGGAAGACGCAGATAGACGACAAGAACAAACTGACGGAGCACTTCATCATGGCATTGCCCATGCTGCTGTCCAAAGTGAGGACCGCACACACACACACACACACACACACACACACACACACACACACACACACACACACACACACACACACACACACACACACACACACACACACACACACACACACACACACACACACACACACACACACACACACACACACACACACACACAAAAACACTCAGTTACTGTTCAGGGACTTCAGAGTTACTTGTGTTGTGACATTGCCAAACCTCTGTTCACCAAAGTCATTTTTACAAAAAACAATGAACGTCAATGAATGTTCATAGGGAGCTGGTTATTCAAATAAATATCTGAGCTTCCTTTATATATCATGATTAATGGGCCTGCTGTTGTAATCTGAGGATCGACATGTTGTTGACTTAGTGCTATTGATCGGCTGCATGTAATGGACCGAGAGAATGGAACATGGCTCTAATGAAATTTAAAGGGTCCCCACATTCGAAAATTACAAACATTTCAACCAAATCCCTTTCTCTGCACGCCTAACCCTACCTCTCTCTCTGAATCTAACCCTAGACCCTTCTCTCTGGGTCTAACCCTCTCACTGACTGACTGACTGACTGACTGACTGACTGAGTCTAACCCTCTCTCTGCCCGCTCAGTACCAGGCGGACTCTGAGAAGGTGGCCAACCTGCTGCAGATCCCGCAGTTCTTCGACCTGGACGTGTACAGCGCCGGGCGCATGGAGAAGCACCTGGACGCGCTGCTGAAGCAGATCCGCCTGGTGGTGGAGAAGCACATCGAGGCGGACGTGCTGGAGGCCTGCAGCAAGACCTACAGCATCCTGTGCTCGGAGGAGTACACCATCATGAACCGCGTGGACATCGCCCGCTCGCAGCTCATCGACGAGATGACGGACCGCTTCGCCCACTCGGTGGAGGAGCTGCTGCAGGAGGTGATGGAGGGAGGGAGGGGGGGAGGGAGGGAGGAAGGGAGCTGGGGCAGGAGGGAGGGAGGGAGGGAGGGGAGGGAGGGAGGGCGGGCGGGCGGGCGGGAGGGAGGGAGGGAGGGGGGGAGCTGGGGGCAGGAGGGAGGGAGGGAGGGAGGGAGGGAGGGAGGGAGGGAGCTGGGGCACCATACAGCTTAGGCGGCTGTCTAAGCAATGCACTCCGGCCGCTTTAACGACGTCCAAAAAAAGGTTTCATTTTTTATTTATTTTTATTTTACAAAAGTATTAAATAATCTTCAATTCGTTCACTCTCTGTGTATCGATCAGGCTGCAGGACCACAGCCTGAGGCCTGAATAAACTAATCATAAAGACCCTGGTCTGACGGCAAACCCCCCCACCTTAACTAACAGTGCATGTACAAATCACTGACTGGAGGAGAGTTTTTACTTTTTATACATACTGGAGTTATTAAACTCTCATCCTGCATGGAGCTAATGAAACCTTCTTCAACGTCTCCTCCTTCAGGCAGAGGAGGCCGACGACGACGACATCTACAACGTCCTCGCCACCCTCAAGAGGCTCACCGCCTTCCACAAGTGAGACCCCACGGCCCTCCGCTGTGCCCCTTGGGTTCTATCCCTCCTTTCACTCATTCACAGACTGAGATCCCATCGCTCCAATCTTCCATTTGAAGTACATTATGGGTGACAGACGTCAGGGCGTCAGATTTAAGGGTGTTGGATTTAGGATGTTAGATCGTAGTTGGACTTCCTACACAAAAAACATAACTTCAATAACGCCAAAGTATTGTTAGGATGATGAGAATTGTGAAAAAAAAATTCCTCTATATTTATTCACTGTTGCATAATTGCAAAACAAAAAAACCATCCAACCCTACACACCCGATGGCGTGTATTCAACCAACTAATCTTTACCCTCATCCTCCATCAGTGCCCACGACCTGACCCGCTGGGACCTGTTTGGGAACTGCTACCGGCTGCTGAAAGCGGGCATCGAGCAGGGGTCCATGCCCGAGCAGATCGCCGTACAGGCCCTCCAGTGTTCCCACTACTCCATCCTCTGGCAGCTGGTGAAGATCACCGAGGGAGCCCCCAGCAAGGTGCAGACCACCGCGGCCACTACCAGCCCCCCACCCCCCCGCGGCTGTAAACAGAGTTGTGTTTTCTATATAGCACCATGAACATCATGAAGTGTGATTCAACAAGAACAAACGCATGCAGAATAGAAGCTATACTATAAGCATACAACAGTATCAATAAGGGCTAAAAAGGAAGCACTATGAACTAGGAAAAATACAATCGTAATATGCTTGTCTTTTCAAAACTGTAAATAGAACCAATGTGTGCGTGTGCCAGAAGGCACAGAAAAGTCCTGGTTGCATCTGGACCACTTTAGGGCTCATCATTCCTTCAGAGTTTAAGGTGTGTGTTGTGGTGTGTGTGTGTGTTGTGTGTGTGTGTGTGTGTGTGTGTGTGTGTGTGTGTGTGTGTGTGTGTGTGTGTGTGTGGTGTGTGTGTGGGGTGTGTGTGTTGTGGTGTGTGTGTGTGTGTTGGAACAGGACGACCTGCTGGCTCTCAGGAGAGTGGTGAAGTCCTTCCTGGCAGTGTGTCAGCAGTGTCTTTCCAACGTCAACACGCCCGTCAAAGAACAGGTAGGAGGAGAGCCTATAGTACAGCCCACACCTTGAGACGCAATCCTGTCACGTCATTACGCCCCCCGTGGTCGGAGTGGTACTAAACTTTTGGAAGTAGTGTTCTGTTTGTTTACCAATTTTCTAATCTCTTGAATAGTTTGCATACAGAGTGGTTGAAGTCAGCATTTTGTGTAAAAGTGTAAAAATATATCACCGAGCACCTGGGACAGTGGTCATTTTGAATTGACACTGGGACACTGAGACGGAGCTCAATAACCAGAGACCATGAAACAGAGGGGATGGGGATTCGTAATTTTTTTCAGCTAAAGCCTTGAAACGTTCCACAGTAGCTGGGGTTAGGTCTGCTACTCTTCAGTTGGGATTGACTGGCCCTCACTTACCCCCCCCCCCCCCCCCGCAGGCCTTCCACTGCTGCTGTGGTTCCCCACCGCAGGCCTTGCAGGATCTTTCACGCACCAGCTGGATGTCGGGGCGGAGAGCGCTCCAGCGCGCTGGTCTTCAACCCAGACTCCACCCTGCAGAATGAGCTGCTCACTTCGGGTGGAACCACGTGTTCATCGAACGAGGGATGGACGGAGAACCAGAGCATGGGTGAGCAATAGGAGTGGAGGGAATGCCCCAACTATTATATAGTAGGATAGTCAAACACACAACGGTCCAAATCTCAGCGAGTACTACCCCTACTTTTTGTATTTTTTTCTTTATTTTGGTCTGGAAATGTGCTGATTTTTCCACAAATTGTCACATTTCAAAGGTCCATTTTTATCTGTATTTTATACAATCCACTTTATAGTATCAGGTCGAGTTTGGGTCCTAAAAACGTTGGGGTCCAAAAAACTTTGGACCCCAACGTGTCTGGTTCCCAAATGCCCAGCATGAATGTTGGAAGTTAGCACACCCAATCATTGACTAGATCATCAGATCGTTTTTTGGGGGTCTAGAGGAGGTAGGGAAAGGATCATAGTAAAGAATGACTGAACAGTTACTAATGCAACAAAGTAACCCCCCTTCTGGACCTAAACCAAAGACACAATTCAAATTGAAGCTCCCAAGTACACAAATCAACTGCTGTGTGGGGATTGTTTTCACCAATGTCCACTCGTTTCCTATCCCCTCCGCCCCCCCCTTCCCTGCGTCCTTCTCTCCTTCCGTCCGGCCCTAGAAGGAGACGAGGAGGATGAGGCGAACAAGATCGAGGCGCTGCACAAGAGGAGGAACCTGTTGGCGGCCTTCAGCGGAGGAAACCTGTTGGCGGCCCTTCAGCGCAAACTCATCATCTTACGACATCGTCGAGCTGCCCAGCCGCGCCGACATACATCAAACCACATAATGAAGGTTTGGTTCAACACTGGAAAGCCAATCCTGTTTTAGGGTGCGGCAGTAGCTCGGGAGGTAGAGCGGGGTTGGCTGGTAACTGCAAGGTTGCTAGTGTGATCCCCGGCTCCTCCTAGCGGAGTGTCGAGGTGTCCCTGAGCAAGGCACCTCACCCTAACTGCTCCCGACAAGCTGGCTGTCGCCCTGCATGGTTGACTCCGCCGTCGGTGTGTGTATGAATGGGTGAATGTCAGGCAGTATTGTTAAGCGCTTTGGATGTGTTTGTGATTGGATGATATTCTTGTCCGTCATCACTACGTAATAAAGCCGTGCACCTGAAGTCGTTACAAATACATTTGTGGGAGCAGATATATTTTTTAGTTTTTATTTTTTTGATTAGGACATTGCCACAATTCAATCTCAATATGTCAAGCCAGAGCATACAATATAAATTATGCACATAAGTTAGCATTTGGTTTAGCCTAATCTTATACATCTGTTGTTCTAACGGCAAGTCAAAAACAATAAAAAATACAACCACAACGACATACCGGTGTAGATTGACATAAATAGATAAAAAAACATATGAAAATGAATGACATTCAAGAATGTGAATATGAAATTTCTTTGAAGTTATTCAACATCTATTCGAACTAGATAAACTTCTCTTTTAATTGTTGTGTTATGAACCATTAAACGCTCTGAAATAACTCCTCAGCAAGTTTGTTTTACTTAAAGATTGAAAATATCCTCTGAAAACCTTAATACCTTTTGAGACCGGGCCAAATCATGCAACAGAGAACTTTTCAAACTTAATCAACTTTAAGGTTCAGAGAAATAACTGAAATCAAATATAGGAGTAGCCCTTCTGGTGGTGAACTCATCAACCTGCGTTTTAATTCTCAACCAATAGCAGTCATCTTAGATTAAAATAGCTAAAGTCCACGCGATGGCGGAACTCCATAACCCATTGTAGATGGAAATGATAAAGAAATTCCTGAGCTGGAATAGAGCCCTAGTTTGTGGAGGAGATGAAGTGATGTGGTTGGTGAGTGTGTCATGTGATCTGTGGGAGAGTGCTGACTGTGGTGTTCTCCTTCCCTGTCCTCAGTACTACAACGACTACGGTGACATCATCAAGGAGACGCTGAGCAAGACCAGGCAGACGGACAAGATCCAGTGTGCCAAGACGCTCATTCTCAGCTTGCAGCAGGTGATCACTCACTCACTCGCTCACTCGCTCACTCGCTCACTCGCTCACTCGCTCACTCACTCAAACACACAAACGCAAACTCTTAACACACCCACACACACACACACATGCGACACACACACAAACAGCACACACCACACCACATCACACACCACCACACCACACACACCCACACACACACACACACACACACCACACACACACTGACCCGTGGTCCCCTGTGTGTGTGCTCCAGCTGTTCAACGAGCTGCTCCAGGACCAGGGGCCCAACCTGGACCGCACCTCGTCCCACGTCAGTGGCATCAAGGAGCTGGCCCGCCGCTTCGCCCTCACCTTTGGCCTGGACCAGATCAAGACCAGGGAGGCCGTCGCCACACTACACAAGTAAGACCCCGTCCCGGCCACCCCCCCTGGACCTGGACTAGTCTACACCGTAGAATGTTGATTAATATTAAATCTTATAACATATATAAAAAATTGCTTTATGTTACTGGAAATATTTGATCCCCTTTCCCTCCCTCTCTTTCTCTCTCTCTCTCTCTCTCTCTCTCTCTCTCTCTCTCTCTCTGCTCTTCTCTTTCTCTCTCGTCTCTCTCTCCTCTCTCTCTCTCTCTTCTCTTCTCTCTCTCTCTCTCTCTCTCTCTCTCTCTCTCTCTCTCTCTCTCTCTCTCTCTCTCTCTCTCTCTCTCTCTCTCTCTCTCTCTCTCTCTCTCTCTCTCTCTGTGTTGTTCCTTTGTTCTCAACAATGTTGGTTCTTTGTAGCCTATCTGTGTGTCGCC
>OLKM01002526.1:12838-37838 GCA_900291075.1 Melanogrammus aeglefinus
ATCGAGTTTGCCTTCAAGTTCCAGAACCCCCGTGGAGCAGAGTTGCCTCCCATCAACCTGGCCTTCCTGGAGGTCCTCAGCGAGTTCTCCTCCAAGCTGCTGCGGCAGGACAAGAAGACTGTGTAAGTACACCGGAGCGATGTGTGGATGGGTGTGTGTGTGTGTGTGTGTGTGTGTGTGTGTGTGTGTGTGCATATAGATGTTCTAAGTCGTTGATCCATTCGTAGTAGTGTGTGTATTTTGTAATAAGTCTGCCTACAATGTATACGACAGCTGTATCAGTATGGTTATAGAGATGTGGGTGTGTAGATGTGTGCTTTTGTACTCGACTGTGTGTGTGTTTGTGTTTTTGTACTCTTGTGTGTGTGTGCATGTGTTTGTGTACTCTTTTGAGTGAGTGTGTGTGTGTTTTTCTATTCTTGTGTGTGTGTGTGTGTGTGTGTTTGCGCATGTGCGTGGTGGCGTCTGTCTCTGTGCTTCAAGCGGTGTGTTGGTCATGTGAACATGTCCCCCCCCGTCCCCCCCCAGCCATTCGTACCTGGAGAAGTTCATGTCGGAGACGATGTCGGAGCGCCGGGAGGACGTGTGGCTGCCGCTCATCTCGTACCGCAACAGCCTGCTGACGGGCGGCGACGAGGGCGACCGCATGTCCGTCACCTCGGGCTCCAGCAGCAAGACGGGCTCGGTGCGCAGCAAGAAGGGCCGGCCGCCGCTGCACAAGAAGCGCATCGAGGGTGAGACAGGATCTATGTTGAACCCGACCTGTAGCTCGACCTGAGAGTGTTGGGGAGATCTGGGTCAGGTCATATGTGAAACAAATAGAGGGATCTAAATTGTGTTTGTCTCTGAGCCAAGATGTAATAAGTAGAAACGGATACATTTGGTCAAATAAAATAAATACATATATTTACAATAAATAATTTCTAAATAGTGCAAAGGTAGGCAAAACAAAACGGTGAAACCAAACGGTATATGTACAATGAAGTTAAAAAGGTAAATGGTCCAGGGTTCTTGGGGGGGGTTTCAGAGTCCAGGGTTCGTGGGGGCAGAGCGGAGGGAGAGAGTTGAGCTTCCTGAAATGTTTTTCACTGAAGCCACCCTGGGTTCTAATCACAAAGTGTGTGTGTGTGTGTGTGTGTGTGTGTGTGTGTGTGTGTGTGTGTGTGTGTGTGTGTGTGTGTGTGTGTGTGTGTGTGTGTGTGTGTGTGTGTGTGTGTGCAGAGGAGAGCAGCGTGGAGGGCTCGTGGCTGATGCGCAGCGACACCACCCTGCAGACCCCCGGACCCCTACAGCCCCCCCAGCTCACCTCGACCGTGCTGCGGGAGAACCGGGCACCCGAACACCTGCCGGACCCCGACTCAGAACCGGGCTCCGAGAACGACTTCGTACACAAGTGAGTGGAGGGACGGGGGGGGGGGGGAGGAAGGATTGGGGACAGAAATGGATTGAGTCAACGAGGGAGAAGTTATTGAGGGAGGAGTAGAGTGAGTGATTCTGAACGGATGTATGTGAGTGATTAGATCTGTATGAGTTAGTAAAGTGAGGATGATGAGTATGATTAAGGCATTTAAACGCATAAGAAAGCAGTTATCTGACTCAGCCCTAGAAAGATTTGATTCTCAACTTTTAGTCTTATCATCATAACCCTTAAATTAAGCATATTTCCAACCCCAAACAAAATAAGAAGCATAAGACAACAACAACAGCGATGTTACTGTGCAGATCGCATAAAACCACCATAACCGGACAATCTTTTGCAACTGCACAGTGTTTCAAATCAATCAGCACATAAGAGTGTTTGACCGGAGAAGGGTAAATGCCTTTAATCAGAACACACTGTATTTGTCTCCATCTAGTGGCCGATTGGTGCGATAGCAACGGTCATTCAATTATATTTGCCCCGATCTTCCAATAGAGGGGTCAAACGTAAAAATATATATATTTTCGAGATATCTACCTGTTTGTGTCACATCAGGTGGAGTATGTTATTTTCAGGGAAAACTGAGAAAGTGGTCTATTGAATGAGAGGTGACTAGGGGATAAACCCTCCCCAATAATGATTTGTAGTCGGCTCTTAACTGTTGTGTAGTGTGGGTGGGCTCAAGACGAGAGCTTTGGTCGAAAGATGCTTGAAACGTTTGCGTCAGTAGCGATAACCTTGCTGTTCATAAAGGGGTGTCGATAAATCAATCATCTACTACACACAAATACACCTCAAGAACCTCATTCCCATCTACACTGAGTTGATGTGTCCGTGTGATATTTGGCAAAGTTTTCAGAGAAGGAGCCGATATTCTGAAGTAGAATGGAGTCTTGATTTGTGTCCTGGCGCCTAGCCTGGCGCCATCGACCTGACGGCAAGACAAGACTGATCAAGACCATTAGTGTAGTTTGTACTGCAGTAGCTGGATCCCGCTTTAAAAGTCACCAAGTTGGCACGAGCATTTAGATTGAGTCACTGATATGGTTTTACTTCAATTTTACACATACATTTAGGGCATTTACCAGACGCTTTTATCCAAATCGACTAACAGGTACACTCATCAGTAGAAGAGAAACAACACTATATCGCTGTCGGTACAGTAAAGATGTTCATATAAAAAAGTGCCAAGATATTACAATTGCAAGGTTAACCCATTCCCCGTGTGCAACAAATAAGGCTAGAATAAGACGCTACTCTAAGGAATATTTTTCCGTCACACACTCCATGAACCGGTCACCCTGGTTGTCCGTGTGTCCAACTGACTCCGACCCCTTCAGAATAGTTCATTCAAGACAAACATGCTCGCCGTATGAACGGTACCGTTTACCTACAGTTAAAGATGCTTGGGATTTCCTTTGTCTTTCTTTGTTAACGTTTGCTTCCCTCCAGTCCTCAGATGCAGATGTCGTGGCTGGGCCAGCAGAAGATGGACGACAGCAGCAGGAAAGATCGCTCGGGCATGAGCTACATCAAGTCACGCAGCAACCAGGGCGTACGACAGACCGTGTAAGTGTGCGCACATGGGGCGTTCTGACAGGACCCTGGCTCGGATGCCTCCATCTCTCCCTCTTTATTTATGAGCCTCCATTTTGAAAAGTAGTGTCGTTTGTGGCGTGTACCATTGCCAGCCTTCAATCTCCTGTAATCCACAACGTGTGCCATCAGTTCTTATTTTCTGGTTTGCAGAGTCGTCATTAAGAGGCTTTATGTTCCGGAGATGGGCATTTCTGGCTGTATGTTCTTTCAGGGAGATTCTGATCAGAGTCGTCTTTTAGCTGTACTCGTACTGATTGGTTTCTGTATTAGACGCGGTCTGATGGAGGATGACGCCGAGCCCATCTTTGAGGACGTGATGATGTCATCGCGGGGTCAGCTGGAGGACATGAACGAGGAGTTTGAGGACACCATGGTGATCGACCTGGTCAGTGACGTCACTTACTGCCACCACAACCACACCGTCACAATGAAGTTCTGACTGATGCATTATAATGCGTTTAGTGAAACATGTTTTTCATTCGTGTTGCCGGTAATCTTTATTTTTTTAATTGACCTCTCAAATGCATCTTGGGATTCTCTAATTTATTTTCAACATTGATTTCGCACTCTTAACAACTTTACTTCTTGTTAGATTATTAATCACCTTGTAAACAGTTTTGCACAGAATGCTGACATTTTGAATTTTCCATTTATTTTCAATCACCAATGTGTTTTGTCCTTCCCAGCCACCGTCTCGGAACAGACGCGAGAGGGCGGAGTTGAGACCAGACTTTTTCGACTCTGCGGCGATGATTGAGGACGAGTCGGTGAGTGTGTGAAGAGGATCTTTGGGGGGGGGATGGTGGGCGCTGGGACGTTGTATGTTTCGATATTAGAAATCTTTCAAATGACACCTCAGAAATCTCCAGGCATGACACTCACAAATATTTACATGCATTCAGCACACATTTAGAGTCCCAAACAGCCACATTTGTTAATCTCAATCTGTTCTATTTATTTGCGTAAACCTTTTGAATTAACACGATGACTATATAGACAAACTGTAGACCCAGATGTTTGAAGGATTTGTATCGTGTGTTTAACATGTGGTAAAGTGGGTGGTAACCATGTTTCCCAACCAATGTAGTTTAACTTCTCTTTTCTCCCTTGTCTCCCACAGGGATTCAGCATGCCCATGTTCTGAGAAGGGGATTCAACGATCCTGAAAAAGGAAAAGGATTCCAGTGTGCAGCACGGTGAAGAATGGGTTGTCCTTTTTTTTGGGGGGGCGGGGGGGGGGGGGGGGGGGGTGGAGATCCTGAATCAGCTGCCAAACTCTTTATAAGACTATAAGTGACACCGGTAGAGTACTTTTTCCAGGTTCCCGAGACTTTTCTTCTCGTACTTTACAACAAGATGGCTGCCACCAAGTGTCGAAGGGGGTTGGGGGGGCGGGGGTCATCCTCTGACGATGACTCTTGGATTGGACGGAAGGTGATCGCAACAGACCAGGATTGGTTCCTTTTCCGAACCCGCCCCCCAGCCCCTGACCCCCCCCCCCCCCCCAGTCAAGACTATCAAAATGGGGGAGGACCTTCATCTATCTCCCCATTCTCCTCCTGCTCCTTCCAAGTGCATTGGTGAAACTCTCTGGTAGCCGGCTTTGGGACTGTTGACCAATGTTTTGGTGCGTCCCGTTTTACCGTCCCCTGCTCCACCAATGCAGAGGCCATTGGTTCCTGGCAGTGACCCTCCCCACCCCAACAGATTTTTTTGTTTTGCTCCCCCCTGGTGTCTCTCTCTAACCCTTCTGTTTTCGTCCAACAGGGGGACCCGAGAACAGTAGTAAATGTGATTTATCTTTTCCCCCTCGCCCTCTGTTTGCCATCCGATCCCTTGTCTGTGGTGGTTGGTGTGTGAAGTGTATTGTGTTGGTTACCTTTTTGGTTATTTAGATGTACACACTCATACACAGGCATTTGCGCACCAAGGTGAATGTCCGTCCCCCCCCACCCCCTTTATAGACTGACATTGAGAATTTGTGTAATTGTGTTGTGCTCGAAGGAAAATTGAGTGTTGTGATTGGATGAGAAAGTAACACTCACACTATGATCTTGGACAAAAGCTCCACCCTGTTTAAAGCGCACCACCCCGAACCACGACTTTTGGAGGGACAATGTTTAAAAAAAAAAAACACAAACATATTTTGAATTCTGTAGCTTTAGTACAAACGTTTTAAATCAAGTGTTTTTTCCGTTGTCTGTTTGTACAGCTCTTTGTTGAATATCTTGTTGCCAAATTGTGGCCTACATACTTATACCCGAACCCTTTTTGTTACTAACGTAAAAGCAGACACTGTTGCTATGGGATACCAGGGGAGCCAAAGTGCTGTATGTTTGATTGTAGCCATCTCAACGACTCATCCTTTTATTCTGATTTCTCTCGCCCGGTTCCGAATCCTCACGTGATCGGTTAGCGGTGGAAGCTTAGCTAACGTTTGGCACGTTCAACCGAAATCGTTGCTCATATCGCACACAAAATGTCAACAGGGTGAACAGATCCAGTGTACAACAACCCGTTGCAGCTTTAGACGTAAACGGTTCATATATTTATATAAAATATATATAATATATGTAGAGCAAAACGATTGGTGCGTGCCATTGTTTTCTGATGGATTTGTCCACTGGTTTGACTGTTTACGACCGAATATTTACCGCAACCCACTGTTGGTGCAATCAATCAAGTGATCATGTGTTCCCTGTGGCAGGTTTGGCAGTCCTGTAGATATCAATTTGATTGGGTCTTTATGCTGCACAATTAACGTCACCCGTCCTTAAATACTCTAAAAGTACATCTTTTCTGCCAACTTAAATTCTTTTTAATAAAATAAAATCTGTAATCAATTCCTGGCCCAGTTTTTTTTAAATTGTTTATTCTTAACCATTTTTTCTTTAATATTTAACAGTATTTTTGTGTTGGGTACTTTCACAGAGAGCTGGAGATGAGAAAAAGTAATTATCCATGAAAAACTTCTAAACATTTTTGCAGAAACAACCATGACAAAACAATGCAATGACTTGATAACATTTTATTTATTTTAAGTACACATGGGTAAAACTGACTATTTCTAAACCCTACTGCCCTACTGTAAAAACCATAGGAAGGCTTTGGATTTGTTTGATTTATATGACCAATGACAGCGTGTGTCCTGCCAAATGGAAAAGGCACATACTCAATAACACATTTCTCCAGGTTAGACAGATTTACTGGTGGTTCATGTTTTAATACTCGTTGAACAGGTTCAAATGTTCATTTATTATTAACATTTCCAATGTTTATAAGAGAGATTGCTTACGAGATACATTTGATGGAAAACCCCATTCCAACCAGGATGTTAGAGAACATCACCAATATTCCCACGCCAACTTCATACATTATTGTACATGAGAGACTAGGGTAGAATGGGTCTTGCAATAGGTCAGGTTTTTCCTCAGATCGTTTCTTAGTGTCTATTTGGTGCTTGATGTTTTTGTGTACAGGCTCTCTTTGGAGTGGTAAATTAATTTCCAAACCAACAAACACTACAAAAAGGAAAACAACAAGAGGATAAGAACACACACTACCAAATGCTGTATCGCTGTGTCCGGTGCTTGATCCATTGGATCTAGTTGACCGCGGGAGCACCGTGACGTGAGCTACTGGGTTTGGAGGAGGGGGGGCTTCAGGTGCCCTATAGGAGGCATGTTGGCGTGCTTCTTCCAGGGGTTCACCTGCTTCTTGCTGGCTAGCACCTCCAGGTCTCTGCAGATCCTCTTCCGTGTGGTCGATGGCTCAATGATGTCATCCACAAAGCCTGGACACGGACCCACACAGTCAATTACAACGGTACGAGGCGTCGAGACCGCCACGAACTAGGTTTAAACTTTGTATTCTAAAGTGACCGTGTTTCATAGCACAAAGTCACTGTTTATCTCTCTTAATACATCCTGAGTTTAGTAGTAAAGTTAGCATCTTATTTTTTTACCTTTTTATTCTAATTACTTCAAACGTTATACATTCAGGACATGACCATCTGATACACATCAGGTCAAGTGCTGGCTGTGGTGGGGTGCCTGTAACCACCACGACAGTTTCCTTCCAGGAGGACAGGTTGGAGTTACCTCGGACAGCCGCAGGGAAAGGGTTGGCGAACTTCTCCACGTATTCAGCCTCCGCCTGGCTGTCCTTCCCTCTGAAGATGATCTGGACCGCGCCCTGAGAGACACACGTCCATGCTTTGGTATGGGAATCTTAACATGGCAGAAGTACTCCTTTATTGCTATCCTATCCTATTTGC
Source organism: Melanogrammus aeglefinus (assembly GCA_900291075.1). Lineage (NCBI taxonomy): Eukaryota > Metazoa > Chordata > Actinopteri > Gadiformes > Gadidae > Melanogrammus > Melanogrammus aeglefinus. The sequence goes on from OLKM01002526.1 coordinate 20,134, forward strand.
CTGTATTGCGCATGCATGTATGGTTTCCGTGAACGGAGATATGAGCTTTCCGTGAAAAGTTCATATCTCCATATACACACAATGTTGGCGTATTGTTTTGCTCGTGTGTTTTATACCTTAGCACCCATGACGGCCACCTCGGCAGACGGCCAGGCGTAGTTGACGTCTCCCCTCAGGTGTTTGGAGCTCATGACATCATAGGCTCCGCCGTATCGCCTGGAGAGGTGACACACACACACACACACTGGTGTTTTAGTTGTTGTTTCAAACCCCAACCACACACCCCATTCATCCCCGTCACAATCCACTGCGTTTGAATTTACGAATGGAATTAAAATGCAAACAAAAGCAGATTTCAGTGAAGAGATTTTGGTAGGGCTCCTTAATCCCAAATACAAAACTACGATAATTACCGTTATGAAATTTATCATCATTTAGATTGCTGCAATTCAGATGCAAAATAAAATGTAAAAAAACATTGCCATTTTATATGGGCCATCGGTCGCCCTGCTCTCTCAACATTGGCCATTGAAGAGGCCATATGGGTTTACTACCAGAACAGCATTAAATACACTGAGGAGGGAGACGGACACACCTTCCTGGTGATGATAGTGATCTTGGGCACGGTGGCCTCGGCAAAAGCATACAGCAGCTTGGCTCCGTGTCTGATGATGCCTCCGTACTCCTGGGCCGTTCCTGAGATAGAGAGGGGGGGGGGGGGGGGGGCGCGGTTCATGGTTGGGGTAGCCTCACAAATCAGACTCTAGAACCAGATCTAAAGTCCAGAGGCAGACAAGCTCGTTCCTGGGTGAATAGCCGTTTCTATTTCTTCGCTTTATTTGTTTCCGTCAATCAGTGCGGGTAGACCTTCTGAAAGCTTCAAAATCCCGTAACAAAACTGCCCTTATGGTAGGAGATGGACAGAAACAGTTGAGTTTCTGACGACAAGTGTAATTCACATGATCTAATTGATCCTCTGGTTAGAATAAGAATATTAATGATACGTTTGTGATATTAATTGTTATACCTGGGAGGAAGCCGGGCACGTCCACAAAGGTGATGATGGGAATGTTGAAGGCATCGCAGAAACGCACAAACCGAGCGCCTTTCACCGAAGAGTTGATGTCTAGACAGCCTGGGATACAAACATACACACTGAGTTTGGCTTCGTTAGGTTAGGATCCCGAAAATGTATGTTTTTTTTGAATGTATGAATAATGGCCCTTATTATCCTAAACGCAAAGAGAACTGAATGTTGAATTCTAAATCCCATTCTTTCACCCAGCAAGTGTTAAGAACCAAGACAGCTGCTAGGTGATCATGGCCCATCCCATAAAAACAACCTCGCCCTCACATTCCCTCACCTGAAGCTACTTTGGGCTGATTACCCACAATGCCCACAGTGCGCCCGTCCATGCGGGCGAACCCCACCACGATGTTCTTTGCGTAGCTGGGCATGACCTCGAAGAAGTTCTTCTCGTCCACGATCTAGAGAATGTGACATAGCATGTATATTACAATTTATGTTTAGGAAGATAATGGCATTAAACAATTAAGAGAAATTATCACTGTGGGAATGTGCAGAGAGATGTTTCATAAATAATGACAAATTAATCAAAAAAGGTGTACTCGCACAAGAAAGGGATAGCAAAATAAATATTTATGTGACATAATGCTTATGGCAGTGAAGGTTCTATACGTAGTCTTTATACCCCATGAATGATGTCCAGCATGTCGTACGCTTTCGTGGTCTCGGAGGGGACGATGGTGTCCATCGCAGGCACCAGGCGGTCACTGTGACCCGTTTGGGGGGCAAGGAGGGAGAGAACAACATTAGGCGACAGCTGATTGGCCGACCGTTCCGTGTTGTGGCACTGGCTAGGCAATGCGATTGGCTACCTGGGGTCATGGGACTCCATGACGGGAGCAGCGTCCTGATTGCTGAGCGGCAGAAAGTTGAAGAAGTCTCGGAGGTTGAGCAGCGCGTCCACGTCGTTCTCAAACGCGTAATGCGCCACACCTGGGAGACACACATGCAGGTGGTTATTCCCGAACAGGAGGTGGTTTGGGGGCAGGATAGTGGCGTGGCTAGGGGGTTTAAAGTCTCAGCCGAAGGATACTGGGTTTCGAGGCCCAATGGCCGCAACCTAATTTGTACGCTTATTTGACCACTGACCCTTACCTGCTCCTTAACACATCCTTCATTTTTGACCGCTAGTCTAAAATATAAAGAAATCTCTAGTTCATTTCTCCACCAAGCCTCAGCATTGCCTTTTCCTAACTTTTCGTAATTAGCTCTTAAAATATATATATCTTGTCATATAGGAAAATAATTCTTCAAGAAGTTTCGCAAATGTAAACACTTTAAACATGCTCCCCGCCGTGGCTGAAAGGCCATCAGCTTGTAAGTTACAAGCTGATGAACAGTAAAGGTAGATCATCTGGAATTTTTATGCATTTGTCCAATGCCTGTAAAAAGCGGTCATAAGTCCGATGAGGGCTCTTGCAGAAGTGCAGTACAATGTACCATCTAGTGGCGTCTTGGTGTCACTGCAACGAAAAACGGTTCAAATATATGTAAAGAAATATTAAAAACACAGCTGACTGACCGGACACTGCTGTGTGTGTCTTGGCTCCACCCAATTCCTCCTGCGTCACATCCTCATTGGTGACAGACTTTACGACATCAGGGCCTGTGATGAACAGGTATGACGTGTCCTGGAAAATAAAACAATAAGATACAAGCATTGCCCCACTGTTTTGTTTGAACACAAAGCCTTTAAACAATCATTGACAATATGGCAATTAAAACAAGCCGTGTGTGTGACATACATGCACACAGTAAATTTCATACCTGGCAAAAGATCGATACTGTTTATTTGTATATTAACGGAACCCAATTAGCTGAACAATGCTGAAGGTAGTTGGGATCCACACAAGACATACAACACATGAACTAACATTAATACATCAACACATGCACTTTAATGGTCTTCTAAATGTTTTTTTCTCTTTTTAAATCGTATTATGATTTAATGTGGCTAGTGAGTGCCCCTACCTTGACCATGAAGGTGAAGTCTGTGAGAGCGGGGGAGTAGACGGCTCCGCCAGCACAAGGGCCCATGATCAGAGAGATCTGGGGCACTACACCTGACGCCAGCACATTCCTCTGGAGAAAGAACACATTTCACACGGTATATACCTAAGTTAAACATTATTTTTTTGTGCTACATGGTTATGTGAATACATGAAGGGTTTCCCAGTGATCAACTAACTGATACAAGTGAGTGACAAATTGACAGTTGTAGTTCCTTTAAGATATCATTGGTGAATGCACAGATTGCACTAATTGAGGTGTGGAATTAACTAGAAAATTCAAATAATATATATACTTTTTAGTTCTCTCTGCATACATAAAAGTTTAAGAAGGATTTATCACACCTAGCAACTCTTGAGTTAATGGTAGCACTTGATCAGAAAACAGTACAACAACAACAAATCAGTTTACTTAATGCATCATTTACTTTCAGTCTGAAAACTCACCAGAAAGATATCTGCATATCCTGCTAGAGACTCGACCCCTTCCTGGATCCTGGCTCCTCCAGAGTCATTCAACCCGATGACCGGCGCGCCCACCATCATGGCCTGGTCCATAACCTGAACACCAACACTCAATTCTGAATTTGAAACTTACATAAACTGAAATCCACATTTTCTTCCATTTCTTTTTTTTCCCCAAGCTCTTGCCTTGGAGACCAAAGTACTAACCTTACAGATCTTCTGTGCATGGGCTCCTGACAGACTACCCCCAAACACGGTGAAGTCCTAACATGAAAAAAATTAACAATTGGTTAGTAATTGGTTATAACAGCCTTGAACCCACTTTAATTGCATGCATATTGGGGTTGTCTCCATATAGTTATTACGGTGTTGGGTTTTACCTGACTGAAAACGTAGACGAGCCTGCCGTTGATTCGGCCCTGTCCCGTCACAACGCTGTCCCCTGGAAACTGAGCGTGAAAATCAAAATGGTGAGAGAAGGATTTCCGGAAGTCGGACAAACAAAACAATAACCCCAAAATGTGGTTGCCATCACCGGTGTATTTCTTGTTTGTTTACCTTGTTCCGATCCTGTTCCATGCCGAAGTCGGAGCATCTATGCTCCACGAACATGTCATATTCCACGAAGGACTCGGGATCCAGCAGTAGCTCGAGCCGCTCCCTCGCTGTCAGTTTACCCTGTGACAACAGGAGTTTAAAGTTGACCCTGTGACAAGACGTGCTTCCCCTCAGTCCCCGATGTAACAGAGTTTGGAGAAGCCCCAACGGTACACCAAATTCCCATCAGTGGGAATAAATAACTTCAATGACAAAACTTAAGAATAGTTGTACACAAATCCAGAGTAGATGTATACGATTTAACCCATTCCGAACAAATACAAATCTTCAGCACTAAAGCTAGAATTAATGGTAAAAAAAAATAAAGTGATTCGCAAACAGAGTCAAGTTTTACCAAAGGTTACCTTTTTGTGCTGTGCATCAATCCTAGGTTGACCTCCCCCGAGCAGAGCCTCTTGACGCTTCTTGTCTATCCGCTCTTTCACGGACAACTGGCCAACGGCATACCGACGGCATTGTTGTTGTAGACTAACCTGGGAAGCAGTGGCGGCGACGACACCGTGTTTTACCCGTGCCAAACCTCCAAAAGAAGTCCTAAGCCCACTTATTAGACGAGAGCTGCTTCGTGCAACGGTGAAGGCCGCCATTGCACCCTGCGCTAGTGTCAGGAGGTTGGGACGACGTGCAGGCATATAGACCAATTGCAGAGGTTACATTTTCTGTTGACCAATCAAATACTTGATAACGTTGAGCGGAGGCGGTACTTGAACTGCAGTCATTTCTTCTGTGGCTGAATCTACCTAACCGAATGTCAACACAGTGAATAACAATTCCCAGCTGCATGATTTGTTTGTTTGAAAGAATTAAAGCATTCAAGACAACTCAGAACTCGGATATTTCAACTGTGGTCTAAGTGGGTCAGCCAATTCCGAGTTTGGGCAACTGTTGAAATCTTAATTTAATGTTGCAAATCTGGGCCCGTATTTTCCGAATTGTCTTGAACGCAGCATAAAGGTATATAATGCACTGACAAACGAATTAATTCTTAATAATCAGACGTAATTACATTTAAATTAATGATGCCTTAAATATTTTTATATTTAAAATATATATCAAACAAGAAATTATACACTTAAAGGAAAGGTTTTCCCATCTCTGTAACCAAGGTAACTGGAAAGGGATGGTCTCGCGTGAACACGTATCTCGAGACGAGGAGCTAAGCAGAAAAAGTGGAAAACCAAATGATTGATACATTGTAACGGCTAGCTGCCAATGTTTTGGTCAACATTAAGGGCTTGTTGTAGCAAAGTGTACCACATTGTATCGTTTTTTTTTACACGCTACGTTTCACTTCGAAGCATGTGTTTAGAGAAGACTGACGGGACTCAAATCCTCCGAATCAATATTTAAGTTAGCTCACTGTGCTAACTTGATAGCTAGCTTTGTTTACATCGGCTGCGCGCGTGAATTCTTACTACTGGCTTCATTCGTCGTTAATCTTTGAGCTATAGGAGGACAGAGTTTTAATGTTTTCCTACGATTTTCCACACTATGCACAATCCCCCTAAATTGTGTTTATGATGTACTAGTAGATATTTCGGTGCTCGTGGCACCAGCTAACTCTTTGGACCTTAGCTGTTGGGATTTTCTAATTCATTGTGTGGAAATGGAATTGTTGATGTGAGAGACAAACCATAGGAGTAACGCGAGGAGTGCTTCGTCCCAACATAAGTCATTTAATCGTGATCAGGTAAAGTCATGGTGAATGGTGCGAAAACAATGTTATGCTATTGTGCAACTGGCTATCTTTACGCTCTAACATTTCGCGCGTCACATTTCATTATGCTGTTTTTCGGACTGCAGCTGTCTGCCTTCCTACACGCGGCCGGATGACTTGGGTATTGTTTTGGTGAGAACGGAACGGACCAAACCACGGCAGATCATCCCATCCACCCTGGGACCCGTCTCAGTGCGTGGCTGGGTTCATTCCCCCCCGGGCTCTGTTTCCCAGTGGCTGCGGTGCACAGAGATGAACCCTGTCAATGCAACCGCTCTGTACCTGTCCGCCAGTCGGGCCGTGTTCCAATGTGACCCGCGGAGACCCCAGACCTTCACAGAGATGTACAAGCTACTGCTCTTCTTCCGACAGTCCCTCGCATGTTTGGTCTGCGGTAAGAATCTCTTGAATATCTTATTGTGTTCATCATGTAAAAACAAAATAATAATCCTGAATCGTGATTTAAAAACATGAAAATGAACTGATTTCATTTACTCAATTACCCCCGTTGTGAAATGTGAGTAACATTTATTCCCTGCCGCGTGGGCGAAGCCGTTGACACAGCTTGATAAGCTAACTATGGTCTCCTTGGTAACCGAGGTTGAGCCCCTAGAAGCAGCTGCCCTCTTCATCGCTAAGCAAGGCGCGTCGTGACGAAACAGACGGCCCCTTGTTCTTTACTATTGGATGTTGATGAACTCAACCAACCATCTTGGATACAGAGAACCCTGTAGCATGCACATTATATTGTATTTTATCATGTTATTGGCCATATGGTAATAACATGTGGTCTTGTTGTGTTTTTTTTGTTGTTGTTGCAAGGCAAACTGCTTCAAGACCCAATTGCCCCAACACACTCAGAATGCCAGCACTATGTGTGCTCGGGATGCAAAGGCCAAAAGATGCAGATGAAGCCACTGTGCAGCTGGTGCCGGGACTACTCCTGCTTCCAGGAGAACAAACAGCTGTCTCTGCTGGTTCAGTGCTATAGGAAGCTGTGCTTGTACGTCAACCAATGCCCGCTGCTGCAGCCAATCAGCAACCATGCGGGCGGGTCTCCAGAGCTCTTAGCCCTGTTGGAAGAGGTTTTATTCCCGACGGACGAGGACTCTCTGGATACAGAGCCAGACACAGAGGAGCCCGCACCAGTGGACGAAGCTCCCTGTGCTATCGAGTCCCTTACCCCCACTGAAGCCCCGCCCGTACCCGCAGAGAGGTCGGCCCCGCCGCAGTGCTCCTCCTCAGAGCCCCCATGGCCCGGTGCGCAGCAGGACTGCAACGGGACTTGCGTGGAGGAGCTGGGTCCCTCCTCCCCGGAGCTGGAGGTGTGTGAGCTGGAGGAGGAGCCGCAGCCATCCCCGGGAAGCCTCTCCGCCGCGTCCTCGGCCAGCTGTGGCGCACCGGAGCCGGGGCACGCCCCAGGGTCGTACGCCCCCCCACAGACCTCTGTCTGCTCCCTCCTAGACGAGGAGTCTAGCAGGGAGCTGGAGGAAGGGGAGGTGCTGCTGCTCAGCGTGGAGGAGGTCCTGCAGACGCTGGACCCCATCCAGCCCATTGCGGACTCGCCCGAGTCGCCGCCGGAAAGCACCCACACCCACACACACGTGCACATCCCCTCGGACAGAGGGCACACGACACAAATGTACATACGCTTGGACACAGGGCACAACTACACACAGCTCCTGCCGGACAGGACTCGCACGTTGGCCGGCTACGGTAGCGCTGCTCGCACGCACGCACCCGTAGCCCCCTCAGACCCGGCCCCCTGCCATCCTCCGTTCCGACACAACAGGAAGAGGTCTCGGTCGGAGAGCGACCGGGAGCGGGTGAAGCCTCTCCCCATCGCCTCCATCCTGCAGGGCGCCACCGCGCAGACCGACAGCCCCTCCGCCCCCAGCCCCAGCCCCAGCCCCCGCCCCACCCACAGCCATCGCCATCCATGGCACCCTCTCACACGTACTCCTCCCTCCCCAACGGCTCCGCCCCCAAACCCAACCGCCCCTCGCCCAACTACACCAAGGGCGCCCGTAAAACAACCGTAGACCCGGCGCCCAAGAAGCCTTGCAGCAAGCCTCGCAGCAGCGGAGGCCCCAAGCCCAAGGACCAGCGAACTAAGGACCAGCGTGGCAAGGACCAGCGACTGCCCTCGGGCTGTCTGGTCCCTGCCGTCAAGCCCCCCTACAAAAAGCCTGTGGAGAAGAAGGGCTGCAAGTGTGGCAGGGCCACCCAGAACCCCTCTGTGCTGACATGCCGGGGACAGCGGTGTCCGTGCTACTCCAACCGGAAGGTGAGACCTGCACATGGTTTGTGGTTAACTTTTCAGTAGCTGCTCTTTGGTGATTTTACTTTGATCTTATCTTATTTACTTTTTTATTCACGGCATGCTCAGTAATAAAGGGGTCATAAATTGGGAACTCGTACCACAATCCGTGGTCAAAGTCTAGAGTGTTAATTGACAACTGAAACCCTGAAGCAAGCAGTTAACATTGCTCGCTCGAACCAATGTGACTTGGAACGCTGATTCTGTCTTCCGCTCCCCACTGTAGATGGCTTTATAGCCGAGCGCTTAAGGATTTGTATCACGGCATACACCAGGCTAGTACGAAATAGATTATTCAATACCATCCAAAAATACAGAGACGCTCCATTTCTATTAAACTGAGGCCCCGTTTACACAAGGACGCTTGCGGGTAAAAACGACAAAATATTTTATCGGAAGTGCCTTTCGTTTAGACGGTGACGGTGTTTTTGGGGCATGAAAACGCATAAATCTGAAACCACCCTCCAGAGTGGAAAAGTTGAATACGCTCCACCGTAGCGTTTCCGTCTACACTGCAAATACGCAAAACAATGCTCAGATCTGCTCACGTCGCGTACGCGTTTACGTCATATACATGTGCCAGTACAAGGAAATAAACAAACATGTCAGATTATTTCCATGAGTCGGACCGTCAAGCTGCTCTGACAGCTCTAATAAACTTACAGGAGTCTTTCCACGAAATGTACAGGATATGTACAGATAGTATTACTGAACAGAGAAGGATCTGTAATTATGTTTTGGTTTTCGCGGCGTAGGTAAGAGAAGAAGTAAGATTCTACGCATGCGCTCAGACATGGCGGTGTTGTGTGATAGTGTATCACAGCGCCACCTAGCCGCCTGGCATGCATACCCAATCGAATTCCACACACTTTTGAGTCAGCGTATGCACGCAGATTTCCTCCCGAAAATTCTCGTCTAAACGCGGAATAAAAAGTGAAGACGCGACGCCACTTTTGCATCTTCTGTTCAGACCGTCATCGTGTAAACGTAGCCTGAAGAAGACGACATTTAAGTCAATATGTATTTTGGTCACGTTTTGAAGGATAAAAGCCTATAATTAAATAGCCAAAAATGAAGCTCTTCTAAACCATTGCATTGTTGTTGAGACTAAAATAGGTTTATTCCCCAATAATTGGCGGTTAGAGAGAGTTCCCACGCATTCAACAAGTTTTTACGACAATGGCTGTGCAAGCGTGCAACCGAAGTGTCCCGAGCTCAAAACTGAAGTGACATTTATAGCAGCGTAGTGCTGCTGTTGGTGATGTATTGAACAAATCACAAAAAGAAAACGACAAAATACTCAGCCCTAAAACGATATCCTAACAAAACACAATTAACATTGAAATATCTGCTACGAAGTGTGTCCAGCCAGCTCTAAAACAGTAAAAAAAACAAAAAAAAAAACAGGAAAAACTGTGTCATGGCGAGATACGGTTTGGGTGGCACGCAAATGGACTGTAGCCTATAGATATGGATATTTAACAATTATTCGCCGAAGGCGAAATTAATAGAGCCAAATACATGTGAATGAAGCGTTTAACGTACAGAACAAATGTGCTACAATTAAATGATCTATTTAACAATTATTCGCCGAAGTGGATAGTGGTAGCCTAAATAGTGCCCTCGCCGTTCCGGCTCGGGGACTATTTACCACTATCCACAAAGCCTGAGGAGAGTAATTGTTTTAGTACATACTACACGGGAACATCATCAAAACAAGCCAAAACTAGATTTCATTGGCTTATTTTTTAATGTTCAAAGCGTGACAATGGTCACGCGCACTCCATGACGTCGCCAGGCTATTTACAAATTCGAACAATGCATCTTGGGGCGATTAAAATCACTTTTTACCTTGAAAAACACGTAGTCCATATCTTGTGGCTTTTTTGGTGTTTGTTGGGATTGCGTTTTGTTGTATTTCTATGATTTCCGAGCCGGTCACTGTAGCAAAACGAGAGTTTGCTCCCGCCATTTTGCGACCATCATTATCCTCCCTAGATGGCGCAATCTGATTGGTTCGCTATCTCGGGATAGTCTTCATTATCCACCCAACGAAACTCGGGAGAATGATCGTCGCAAAATGGAGGGCGCAAACTCGTTTTGCTACAGTGACAGACTCTGAAATCATAGAAATACAACAAAACGCAATCCCAAACAAACACCAAAAAAGCCACAAAATATAGACTACGTGTTTTTCAAGGTAAAAAGTGATTTTAATCGCCCCAAGATGCATTGCTCGAATTTGTAAATAGCCTGGCGACGTCATGGAGTGCGCGTGACCATTGTCACGCTTTGAACATTAAAAAATAAACCTATGAGATCTAGTTTTGATGATGTTCCCGTGTAGTATGTACTAAAACAATTATTCAACTCAGGCTCTGTGGATAGTGGTAAATAGTATACTATTAGTATACTATTTACCACTATCCACTTAGCCTTCGGCGAATAATTGTTAAATAGATCATTTAATTGTAGCACATTTGTTCTGTAAGTTAAACGCCTTATTCACATGTATTTGGCTCTTTTGACATATTTTTCTAAACACCTCTGCCATCTCTTAATGAATGTGCAGTTCTGTCATGATCCGATATGAATGACGTGCGTCATCAGAGAGAACGAGGCTCCGTTTCCAACGGAGGCCGGCCACTGTTTGATGTCATAGATGTAGGATATAAATTTGCCTACTGTCAAATTGAATGCAGATGCTGACCTGAAGTGACGCGTACATCGTCGTGGTGTTGTGAAGATCATTTGTTTTGTAGAAGCGGTCATAAGGCGGGAGCATTGCTCCTGGTCTATAGCCAGGTGGGGGGAAAACCCTGACATCTAAATATATCTGCTAACTGCGTGTGTGTTGCAGGCGTGTCTGGACTGTATCTGCCGCGGCTGCCAGAACTCGTACATGGCCAACGGCGAGAAGAAGCTCGAGGCCTTCGCCGTGCCGGAGAAGGCGCTGGAACAGACGCGCCTCACGCTGGGCATCAACCTCACCAGCATCACCGCCGCCGCCCTCCGCAACCCGGGCACCGCCACCACCGCCATCCACGGGGGCCACACCCACCTCCTTAACGTCGCCACGGCAACGGGCTCCCCCATGGCCACGGCCTACCTTGCCCCCAGCCCTCCGAAGGACCCCGCGTACAAAGACGGCCTTGAGCTGCTGATTGGCTGAAGGTTTTTGTTTTTGTTTTGTGGCAGTTGATATATATATTTTTTAACTGCTCAGCGATGACTGAATGTGATGACTGTTTGGTCTGATGGAGGGCTACGAGCCTCTTTCTTTGTCTTTGTCTCTTGTGTTCTCTGTCCGTCACACTCTCTCTCTCTCTCTGTCTGTCGCTCTCTTCTGCTGAGGGATACCGACTGAGGCAGCTATTGATCTAAGTGTGTGTGTGTGTGTGCGTGTGCGTGTGCATGCATACATGGGCGTGCCAAAGCTAGTCTTTTTTTGTAGTGTGCCTGAAAAGTGAGTGTGTCCTGTCCTTTGGGGGCCCTCAAACACACATGCTCACACACAAGTGGTTCCTAGTCTGTTCTGCATTTGAGAGTGGCGTTTTTTTTTAAGAACCACAGACATCAATAACAAGTCTGTGTGTGCTTGTGCGTGCACCTGGACACATGCCAAATAGTTGGTGCATATCGACAAACAACAGCCTAATCATCTCCTATCCACCTTTCATACAATCTCCATGAACTAAAGTATTAATCACTGTTGGTTTCAGGTGGTCGTTAGAATCAGGAGCAGCCCTACTAATAATGTATTTCTTGTGGTTTGTTAACATTCGGCTCACCTGTAAAACATCTCTATCTGTCCAGTACATATGCCTTCTGTATGTTTTTATAGCTGCCTGTATCTCAGACCCTCTACTCTCTCAATGAATCCTAGTACTGTTGCCAATGAATTGGCTTTAATGGACTTGATGTAGACACTGCAGGCTAGAAGATAAGTGTTTGTCTTGCTCTGGGGTGCATGTGTGTGTGTGTGTGTGTGTGTGTGTGTGTGTGTGTGTATGTGAGTTTGCCTACCTGCTGAGTTTTACTGCAACGTCAATGGGAGTGAGCACCGGGACACGAGCACTTAAGTCTGACAGATTGGCCAATTACAACCTTTCTCGGTTACCATAGCAATATCGGCACCAATGGGCTGAACCCACACTAATGGAGCCTTCCAGCCCCTCACACAAACACACATCCATGTCTGTTTACAGAGCTTCTGGGGAACCAGTACAAGCATTGTAATTTATTTATAGCTCAATATTACACTATATATTTACAGTCAATGTGATATCTGTAATATTACAACTTGTTTTCTAAGCGGATTGTTAAATGGTGTGTGTTGGTGTATATATGCGTATAGACGAAACAAAGCCATACAATTAACACTATTATTCAGAGAAAACATCCTTGGCCTGCTCATGTTTGTCCCCAGTCAGTGTTTCGCCATGGTGAAGGCCGTGGTAAAAAAAAAATATCTATATATATTTTTGATACCAGTCCAGGGTGTTTGTGCGGACGCCTATGTGTTGTTTTTGTAGAAAGCACCTTGGATCCCCTCATGTAACTGGGAGGGTCCATATCTGTCCATTTCATTTTCTGTGTGTGCCTGTTATCTACTCGTGTGTTTGTCATGGGGACCAAAAAGAGATTTTAAGTGAGGTCAGAGGTCAAAACAAAAAAATAACCTGACTTCTTAAAGCCAGGATGTAGTGGCTAGATTTACAATTATGATGTGTGTGTGTGTGTGTGTGTGTGACAGAGCCTACACGTGTGTGTGCAATGTGCGATTGTGTCAATGTGTAACTTTTGGGCATTACTTGAACTGTAACACACGTGTTTTTAAATGGAATAACTGCTGTTGCTGGGGAGACTGGGTGAGATGTTCACTGCCACATTATGAAAACAATACATCATGAATTAAAATAGTAGTTTTTTACTTTTTCATTATTGTGTGTGTGTATGTGTGTGGGTGGCCACAATAAGCTGCCAGGTGAGGAGGGTAAACTAGAATCACTTCTTCTACCAACAGGTTGTGATTTGTAACCTGATCAGGAACACCAGCTCTGAAATAGTTGCACTTATCCCGACTGCCAAATAGGTAACATCTATCGGCTATATTTTCCGTTTGAATTAAGATGCATGTCACTAAAGAGCTTTGAAATTTTAGTCAAAGATGCCTACTGCTAGATTGGACATTTGGAATCAAGAACCTTTCAGCTGGGATTGAAACCAACTTGCACTGTCCTGCCATAGTTATGTTCACTAGTTTCTTCATATTTCATAGCATAACTCTGGTGAGTCATGTTCAGTAGGGAACACCAATTAGATAACTATCCAATGAATAGCTTGTATTCATGTAACACATCATTGCATTAAGAAACATTTTCCAACAACTGGCAAGCACTGCCATGTTTCCATATCCTTATAATTTAACATGGAACAAAACGTGTCTGCTTGAAAACCAGTGAACGGTATAAAGACATTATGCTAATTAAACAACGTATTGACAACACTGCCTTTCAGAATAATGGCTGTGAATCATGTTTCATTCCTGAAGACGATCAAGGTTCCACCACATCTAATGGCTAACTGGTTTTCTGCATCACTATAATTTCTTCTCAATTAACAAAATGTATAATAAAAAACAAAGAATACAGTGTATTAACATAAAGATGATTCACATCAAATGGACACAAACTGAACGTGTGCTAAAGTGCTGATCCATGGTGATATTCCACATTTGGAGATGTGCCACATTTCCAACATCACCGTAGTCTTTAAGTCTATTTTCCCAGTTTCACAGTTCGAGCATGGATCCAGCACCTATGGTAGTTCATACCACACAGACTAATGTGAAATCCCACACCCTGCTCTTTGGGAATTAGTCCATTTCAAAACAGACCCAAGACTTTGCTCTGATCGTTCCTCTTGTGATCAACCAATGCCGTCGACTGAACGGAGCAATTAACCCACAAGGAGGGCCCCAAAGTAGCTGGTCCTGCCGTCCATCACTACAGTGCTGACGTTACTGACAGTGATGAAGAGACGGTCGGCAGGCTGCAGGTGGGCGGTGCCGGCCTGGTGCAGGGAGAAGAGCCCCGGCTCTTGGCCCCGGGGCCAACACACACTGCGGGAGGACTTCATCAGCAGGATGGGGACGGTGTAGGAGCTCATCTACAAGGGGCCACACAACAGCGTACGACAAATATTTAGACTTAGGTCGCTTGAAAGACCCTCTTGTGGTTATGGGCAGCTGAAGATCTTAATAAATGCAATCAAACTGACAGCCTCTGCAAGGAATTATCAGTGGACAAAAGGTTTGTTTTTTTATGGGGTGATATGCTCCCAGCTGGGATGTAAATAGCCATTACAAGCCGCTTTTTAACGTTGACATGTGACTTCGTCAACAATCATGCAGCACTAAAGAAATCAATCCAAAAATGGGAGGACAGTTAAGTAGGAGCGCCAAACGAAATACTCTTCCTGTTAGGCCTTTGTGCATCCGTGAATTATGAGTTGTCTTTATTTAAAAGCACTTGTGACTGTTGAAGCATTGAATAGTTAGGCCTACAGTATGCCTTTTGTTTGAGTTATATAACAAAGGCTAAGTTGTTGAACATTTCATCATAATTGATCATTAAAATACCCTGGATGATTTTCACAATGCGATTATTGTTCTTGGGAGTGTGTGTGGGGGGGGGGGGGCACTTGAATGTTGGTGCCCAGTGAAATGTTACTACGGCCCTGCATGAAACCTCCCACGGTTAAAGCTGTATGTCTTACCAGGCTATAAAAATCTAGAACGTTTCCACAGAAACAATGTTTTTTGATGTCATCCTTGTCGTTCCCTGACTCATGGTACTTTCTCTAACCCCCCTGAGTACGCCTCACCTTCTTGTAGATGTACTGGACCAGCTGTGCATCTTCATGCTGTCGGGCCTCCCCCGCTGCCTCCCCCACCGAGGGCAGTCTGAAATAGGTCTGGGAGTAGATGAAGTACAGGCCGGCCCGGGGAACCAGCAGGTCCCAACCCCCTAGCTCCATGTTATGGAGGAAGGCCAGGCCGCGGTGACCCTCCCACGGCCCCACGCGCTCCCCAAGATACCCCCTGCTGCCCCGGGGAACTGTAAGCACACAGGCACGCACACACACATGCACACACATGCACACACACATGCACACACACATGCGCACACACACACACACACACACACACACACACACACACACACACACATGCGCACACACACATGCGCGCACACACACACACACACACACACACACACACACACACACACACACACACACACACACACACACACACACACACACACACACACACACACACACACATATATATGCAAACAGACACACATACACAGACAAGCACATGCATACACACAGAAAAATAATATTAGTAAGAAAAAATTGCAAAAGTAGATGCCCAATCCTAACACATATACACACACAAGTCAAGCTGTTTCAATATGATTGTAAGCTGTTTTAAAAAGTTCAGACCAAAGCATCCCAGCTAAACGAAAATGGACAAAGATATATCAATTGAGCTAGCGTTCCCTGCTCACTGCAATCACAAAATGACATGAACACATGTGTCCCTGTGCGACTTGCAACAAGACAAAAGGCTCTTGAACGAGACGCAACGGAGGCCAAGGTTCACAGATTGATGGCGTAGAAGAGAACAGAGGCCTGAAATGTGTTCTCCTGTTAAAAGACGGCTCCCAGTAGTACGGCCATAGCTCCCATTAAGATGTCCGTTTGCTTACCCCTTGCTCACACCGAATGAAGGACCACCAAAGTCATGCATGCACAGTTAGAGTCAGTGGTAACTGAGTATTACCATCTGTTGCTGTTCTTTTAGGCCAAAACTATTGACTATTGCTGTGTTTTTGTTCTTTTGTCCATGTTAAATGTTACAATGGACCTTTGATGTGGAATGTGAAATAACCATGCCTTCGGACATTCTGGAATCATGCTTTGGTTAGTTATGATTTAAGAACTATTATTTGAGTGACATTAGAAACTATTGGTGAAATGTGCTGGGAGAATTTCTGTTTTGAGTTGGCCTATTTATGAGCGTATTTATTAGGGAGGGAGGGAGCAGAGAGGGAGGGGATTTTTGTTGTTTAGCTTCTACTCTCTCTTTACAACTCTCAAAGCGTACCTAAATCACATTTAAAAGCTCTATGCGCTCTGTAAAAGGGAAAGATGTTTGTGGAGCTTCTGGTGGGATATGGCCCCTTTGGGTATTAGCTTGTGAAGCAACTCTGAGGATGGAGGAGACGTGACCCTCACCCTCTGGTTGGCTGGAACAGGGGACGCCAGTCACATGGGCTGCTACTTTAGGAAGAGGTTCAACACGACGGACCCCCGTCGGGGACAGGGCGGGAAGCCCCCCGGTTAGCCTATCTGGGAAAGAGAGAGAGAGGGAAAGAGGGAGGGGGAGAGAGAGAGAGAGAGAGAGAGAGAGAGAGAGGAGAGAGAGAGAGAGGAGGAGAGAGAGAGAGAGAGAGAGAGAAGGAGAGAGAGAGAGAGAAGAGAGAGAGAGAGAGAGAGAGAGAAGAGAGAGAGAGAGAGAGAGAGAGAAGAGAGAGAGAGAGAGCGAGAGAGAGAGAGAGAGAGAGAGAGAGAGAGAGAGAGAGAGAGAGAGAGACAGAGAGAGAGACAGAGAGAGAGACAGAGAGAGAGATTTACTGAATGGTATTTTAAGATTGACTATCTGATTTTGGGGGAATAACTGAGATGCCTTCTGGGCATAATCAATGACGACATTGTTCTTACTTTTCTTCAGCATGAACATGTCCTTATGGAGTCTCTCAGCCATAGTCTGAGAAAAAACAACGATGTTTAGATAGTGTTAAACACAGACGTGAAACTTAAAACAGCGTGACCACGGGAAGGCAGTCGTTTTACTCTTTTCTTTCACCTTTTCTATTCGGTATTGGAGCTGTTGCCTGAGTTGCCAGCAGGGGTCACTCTTTTTCGCTTCGTCCTCTGGATCCTCAAGCCCGGGCGCAGATCTCAGATTGGCGTCCATCAAACATGACATGCTACTGTGGGAGAAGCTCCGTCTCATCTGCCCATATGAATGCCGATAACAATCATCATCAATGGTCTGTTGGTAACGATCTCTGACCAGGGTTAAGTTGTTAAAATAATTATTGTATACTCATTCATTTTCCCCATTTTAAAGATTGTCTTTCTACGTTGACACAATGTCTGGCAAACAATTCTTTTTTACATTGTTTTCAATTATAAGGCGGCTACAGTAGGTCTAGTCAAGTGCCTTATTTCCTACTATTGTTTACAGATGCCTAATTTGAAACCGTTCTCTAATCGCACATTGTCTACTTGTCTCGCCCCAATTCACGAACAATCGGGCTTACATTTCTAATAGGCTAGATATGTAATGATTTGAAGTCGGGAATCCCCACTCATAATGGTAACGTTTGTTTTTTCTAGTTTAGAACTTGT
>OLKM01002526.1:40338-42838 GCA_900291075.1 Melanogrammus aeglefinus
TATTTTTACACTTATCAGACTGACATTATTATCCAAAGCGACTTACATTGAATATGATACAGGTAATGTAAGCAGAAGATATGGGTTATCTTGCCCAAGGATGCCGATAGAGTATGCAGGTATGTAGGCATAGCCAAGAACCCAGGTAGAGGTATGTTGAAAGCAATCATGCTGTCCAAGGTTGTACCTCACAAGGCCACCCAAGAGGATGTGTGCACCCATCTGTGCTAGTGCTAAAACGTGTGGACTAACGGGCTACTACTAATGGTTCGTAAACTATTATTTTGCGTCAAGCCTATAGGCCTATATTGTGCAATTTGAGTGACGTCTTGTCTGAACTAGCCGGCCCTGCTTGGGGGGTCGTTGAGAGTTCTAGGCGGGGCACATGGAGTGAATCACTAGTAGGGGGTCTGGGGATACTCCCTCTGAAACATTTGAGCCTTTTTAAACAAGTGTCCTCCCTTTATACAATCTCACACGGGCACATTTTTGTGAGAAGATTATTGTTTAAAGCTCTGTTGGCAAGAGGGAGATTTTAACATTGTTTTTAGTGTTTTAAGTTTTCTCCATTTAGTTGTACCTTGTTTTGGCCTGGGGCGACATATTCATTTCAGAGATATGTAATATATTTGGTATAGGTCTACTTAATATATATTGTTTTATAATACAGATATAATTAACAGTTATATTTCACATTGGCACGATCATGACTGGTGACCTTCGTTTCCAGCAAAGCGGATGGTGTTTCCTGGGCCTTTCATCACACATTTTATCCATCATGCATCATTATCTCACACGGGTGGGCGCTAGCCTCCCTGTCGCATGCTTGTGGTGGACCCCATTTACCTCAGCGATTAGAATGAAATATATACGCGTGAACCGCTAGAGGGCACTGTTATGCAGCAGCTGAGAGCAGCAACAGATAGAGTCAGAGAACGCTGCTGTTGCATAAGCTGCACAGAGTCGGATGGCCAGACATCAAGAATGCACTTCACGATCCTGTGAATCATTAAGAAAACATGACACACACTTAATTTTCAAATTTATTATATATATCTAAAATATTTGCAGAATGGATTCAGCCCCCCTGAAATCTCTGTCTCTCCCATGTGTCTTCTGGAACTCTCTGCATGTATGTAATGCACAGATATGTATTGCAATTGATAGTTTATTCTCTCTTCATTGAAACAAGAAGTGAAACATGATTGCTGTCTGTCAGTTATCAAGGTCACCCAAAGGAGTGACCTCTATTCCAAGTATACACGCACGCGCGTGTGCCTTCACTTGTGAAAGTCATAGCTTGAGGCATGGATTAAATAAAAAAAGTCATTACAAAAAGACTGAATCAACATCAATATGTAATCTTACCTCTTGGAAATCTCGTCATCCTGTGGGACGTGTACAGCAAGCCCGCCATAACTGGTTAATTGGGGGACAAGCCGCTATGGATGACGGTCGGATGTCCCGCTATGTGCAGGACATTCACGCTAATTGAGACGTTGTCCCGCATTGTTTATGACAGTTAAAGAGACTCCTAAAAAAAAAATTTGAAAGAAAGCTCCATGCTTAGGCTACTATATCTTCTCACGTGAGAGAACTTGGGAAAGTTCCATTTAAATAAGATATATTTGTTACGGGATTTTTTTGCAGGCTGTTATGTGCTACCAAATAAACCAGACGGCAAAGCATATTAAATAATGTTTTAAGCACAGGGGCAGAATATGTTTTTTATTTTATTTTTTAAAGTTATTTTAGACTACCTCGATGCGTTGGTATCCCTCATTGTACCAAAGTGTCCCACACAAACGTAGCCTTTGTCCCACATCTGTCCCACATTTGGGATCTGGTCACCCTACAAGCCGCAATGTAGGCCATACCACCGGTCAAAAATCATAAAAAGCTGTTTTATGCTAATGTATTGTCCTTATTATATTTTTTTCCCCCAGTAGTTCCCCAATAAAATAATAACATGCTTTTCTTTGATACTTTGTTTTAAATAATCTGTCATGGAAAACTACAGATGATTTCATGAGCAAAAGAAACACGAGGAAATCATTCGTCTCCATGTTACAACAGTCTTGACGCGTTCGGTGTTGCACATGTTTTGGCCGCTAGATGTCCTTCTTGTTTTCATTGGGTTTGGTTCCAGGTTATTTTCTTTCAACCAGAGTTTTTGTTCTGCATTTGGGTCCGTGTCAAGAACATTATCACTTATTTGTTCATGAATGATCGATAGGAGAGTAGCCTACTCCAGATAAATATATGCAAAAAACCCCATTATCATCGCTTACTGAAAATAAGGTATAAAGCATAAAGTAAATGGATCTCAAAATATCCAAAGGCTCCCTCAGTGTGACTCATGGGGTGTATGTACCAGACAGCTGAAACCCAATGTCTGAGAAGTTATATCAAGTATTTCTAATTACCGTTCATCCCAGTTAAACACACCCAGAGTACTAATGATCAGCAATATTTAACCAAAACAATTCAGGCCAAGAAT
>OLKM01002526.1:47838-55338 GCA_900291075.1 Melanogrammus aeglefinus
CGCTCATAGTGTTATCATCGGAACACACTAGTCAACAACTGTGCGATACTGCGTTCGACTCCCGTGACGGGAGAAGTTTGTAGGACCTATATTTCATGCATTAATTGTAACGTATTGGGCGTTCATCACGCATTGCCCGGGAATGGTCCTAGGTGGGTTGACTTCACTCACATGAATGTGTGTCTTTGATTTTGCATAGCTGACATGAAAATGTACAATTTCATATTGTAGGCTTAGTCTACACATGTGTGTGGACTTGTGTGCGTGTGCATGTGCAAGCTCGTGTAAGTGTGTAAGTGTGTGAGTGTGTGTGTGTGAGGATGTGTGTGTGTGTCTGTGTGTGTTCGTGTGTATTTGTGTGTGTGTCTCTGTGTGTATGTCTGTGTGTGTGTGTGTGGTGATACCCTGTCAGATCCTGCGAGGTGGGGGTCAGTCACAGTGTCTCACCTCTGGAATTCTCCGAGAATAGATCTCCACACACACACACACACACACACACACACACACACACACACACACACACACACACACACACACACACACACACACACACACACACACACACACACACACACACACACACACACACACAGAGAGAGAGGACATCTTTGGTCTGGTCAACACCTCAAGTTGGACCAAGATTGCCCTCATTACTCTTATCATTTAAATGACCAGTTGTGATTTACAAATATAAGTCCCGGGCCGTACCACATCATATTTACCCTTCTCCTTACACGCCATCACTTCATGAACAAAACCATTCCAAGTGTTACATTATTTTATTCTGGTATTTCTAACATGACATTTACAGTGAGGGCATTTTATGAATTGAACTCGAGGAAATAATACGAAAGTAATACAAGTAATAATTTAAAGCATTTTTCTTAGCCTTGGATGTTGTTTACATCTATTCCTGGGACTGCACCCTGCCCTAGAGCACTTCATCGGTCAGCTCAGATCCTAGACTCCCTAATGTCCTTCCATAGGGATGAGCAAAATTGCAATCTGTGATCTAATGTGATCTAATCTAATATAATCCCTACCAAAAATATCCCTTACTAAGAATGAATACATAGTAGTCAGATTAAGAAAGGCACCGTCTGTATCAGTACCTTGCACAGAGGCACTCCCGCCAACAAGTCTGACTATGGTTAAGGGGTGTCATGTACTTTAATAGTGTCATTATGTGGAAGGAATAATAGCCAATCACAAGGTGGGAAAACTACACTATATGATCTGATTAGCCAGTTGAGCAGCGGAACCGACACAGGCTGGCGGGGTGTGTGTGTGTGTGTGTGTGTGTGTGTGTGTGTGTGTGTGTGTGTGTGTGTGTGTGTGTGTGTGTGTGTGTGTGTGTGTGTGTGTGTGTGTGTGTGTGTGTGTGTGTGTGTGTGTGTGTGTGTGTGTGTGTGTGTGTGTCTCAGACAGTGCAATGAGCCCGTAGAGCCGTAACTTGAGACTGACTGGACAGACTGATGCTTGGATGGGCACAAAGACCCCTGTGCCTGAGCTGTCGGGAATGTTGAAGTTCCAGTGTGTGTGTGTGTGTTTATGACAATTTGTCTGAGAGAGGGAGTGCACACTTGGCATGTATGCATTTATGTAGAGGCCCATAAAACACTAGCACACAATCCCACCATACATCACACACCATATATCCTTTTGGCTCCCCCCCATCCCTACACACACACACACACACCCTGGCTCCAAGTCCCTGTTGGAATGGGGGGCCCCAAATTCACTCAGGGTTTAGGGGCATACCCTTGGGAAAACAATTTTAGAACGTGTTTTGGAACTCTCTCATGACCAAACGCATGGCTCTGTTCCGGATAGTTCATTGTGGTTGACGCGGTATTAAAAGTATTGGTGACATCATCGGGGTCCTTGGTGATTGGCCACCTCAGCGGAGTTTGCAGGCGAAAACCAAGCCCTCCTCCTCGCAGTTAAATACACTAGTCGTTAGAAGGAGCTTTTTGTGTGCGGTTCAGCATTCACTTAATGGCTATTAATTCACCTTACCCTGCACCATCAAAGTGATATAGGAGGACACTCGACATTCCCCCAAGGAGTTTCCGTATCCTTCTCTCTCTCGTTCCTTCTTGTGCTCTGACAGACAGACAGAGAGGGAGCCAGAGAAATGCAGAGAGAGTGTGAGGGTCATGTAAGTTTGGAACGAGAAACAGGGAGAGAGACAAAGAGTAATGCTCTGTATTTAGTTAGTGATGAGTGGCTAAATAGTGTGTGTGTGTGTGTGTGTGTGTGTGTGTGTGTGTGTGTGTGTGTGTGTGTGTGTGTGTGTGTGTGTGTGTGTGTGTGTGTGTGTGTGTGTGTGTGTGTGTGTGTGTGTGTGTGTGTGTGTGTGTGTGTGTGTGTGTTCATGAGTGACCTGGAGTGCGTAGTAGATTGTTATACAAGTGCATTTGTGTGTCTGCATTCATAGAACTTGTCTTGCATTCAAATAGTGGAATATACATATAAAAATCAATGTTTTAGTAATCAGATGTATGGGGTAGCGTGTAAGAACTACAGTCTGAATTGCTATCATATGAACTATATACAGTATATGAACTATTTTTCGCTAAATTTAACAGCGAAATGTAGTCCCTCCTGCTCTATAAACAGTTTAGCTACTGTGTTGCTAAGCATGGTCTGTGGGTGTTTTGAGTGGGAGGGTGGCCGGCTCCTGGCTGTTATTCTGTCTTTTATGAGTTCCTTTTTTTTTTTTTTTTGTGTTGGCTATTTAGACTATTTTGGAAATATATTCAAGAGAGAATGGGTTTAGTAATTTCCCTCACAGTAGCGTGTAATTTCACAGATGTTTGTCTTTCCTAGAGGTGTGTTTGTGTTTGTGTGTGTGTCTGTTTGTCTGTGTGTCTGTGTGCGCGCGCTCTTGTTTATGTCTGTATTCACATCTATGTGCGTATTCAATTTGGGCGTCGTCTATTTGCCTCCTAGGTGAGTAGGAACAGTGAGTGCCCTAGCAACGGTGTCACACTGGAACACATTACGTGGTAATGTGTTCCAGTGTGGTACGTACTGCGATGGCTCTTATGAGCTTTGTTAAAAATTTAAAAAGAGAATTGTTTCACATCTTGGTTCATTTTATTTTCTATCATTTTAATAATTATAATTTTTGACTCATAAGTACTGTCCCTCATTGTTAGCGATGCACAATGTAATCATGTACAAAATCAAACATGACGACTCCCTTGCCCCCGGAGAGACCTTTGTCTGTGCATAATCGGCATGCTTTGACACGCTGAAAAAGGAAAACCAACTATCAATGAAACGTCCACAGCCGTTATGTAACAGGCGTGGTCAGCAAGAGTCGGTTCAGCATCTCAAGTAGACAGAAACAGACACGCACAAACACACACTCTCTTTTATGTTGAGTCAGAAGGACAACTCCCTGATGAGGCTGTCTAGGAGCTAAAGTACATCACCTGTGTGTGTGGGTGTATGCCTGTGTGTGTGTGTGTGTGTGTGTGTGTGTGTGTGTGTGTGTGTGTGTGTGTGTGTGTGTGTGTGTGTGTGTGTGTGTGTGTGTGTGTGTGTGTGTGTGTGCGGCGTCTAAAAATAGACACTGTGTTGTTGTGAGGGTGTGGATGGCCAGAAAATGGCACAACAAAAAATGTGGAGGAAAAGTAAGCGCCTGTTTGATTCTTACAACAGAAAATGTACAGGTAACTTCAACATTTGAGCACAAACGGCCTGTGTAACATAAAAGGTTAACTATCGTAAGAAGCCTGGTGTTTTCCTTCACGGCAACATTGTCGGGGCTAGAGCTGTGGAAAACCAAAGAAGATCTTGGTTGACCAAAGCTCAACCGACTCTTTGACCAATCTATTGGTTGTTTGGTCAAAAATAAATGATAATCTGCACTGCTGTCAATAAATGTATTGTCCACAGTGCACTCTACTCTACCCGGCAGCCTAAAGATAACGTAAGTGCTTTGTGGAGGGAATCAGCGGCTTTTGGATCCACTATTTGGCCGAGTCTGACTGGGTCACGACAAAGCTTCAATGTAAAGCGGACCTCACTCCAGACGAGCCCCGGGGTACCCCCTGAGGCAGCCGAAATGACGTCACAATATGTAAACACACACACACGCACACGCACATGTACACGTGCATACGCACACACACACAGCAGAGGAATGTGAATGACTGCAACACTAAAAGTACCATGAAGCCCATAAATAAAATAGGGACTTGTCTGTGTGTCTGTGTGTCTGTTTGTCTGTGTGTCTGTGTGTGTGTGTGTGTGTGTGTGTGGGTGGTCGTCTCGCATTGCATGAACGGGGCAAGCTTCTAAAAATGAAGATGTCATAGGGAAAGTGTGAGTGTGGAGCCACACAGCAGGTAGGTGTGTGTGTGTGGTGTTGTGTGTGTGTGTGTGTGTGTGTGGTGTGTGTGTGTGTGTGTGTGTGGTGTGTGGTGTGTGGTGTGTGTGTGTGGTGTGTGTGTGTGTGTGTGTGTGTGTGTGTGTGTGTGTGTGTTAGACATCTCAGGTTAGCTGTTAGCCTAAGTCCATATGCCTCTGACCAGAATGACTTTAACTTGAACTTCCTCTCTCACACTTTCATTAATATTATTCAGAGGGCAGGAGAGGGTGACGACGTGGTGGTCAGAGAGAGAGAGATACGACCACAGTCCTTTGACAACATTGTAAAAGCCGCTCCATAGTTATTTAGTATTTCTTGTATTTAAGGGAAATTACTTAAATATGGGCGGTGACGCTGGGAGAGGGATGAGTAGCATGGAGCCCTGTTCTGTTACAACTGACAGGGCTGGAAAGATATCCGTACACATGAGAATATGAGAAGATCAGGGGTTATAATACTGAGCAGGACGGCAGCTACAGAGAAAGGGAGACCAAGCTATTGAGAGTCTAGAGTTCTCAACTGCTCCATTTGTTATTGTTCGTTTGTTCCTTTAACTGTGCAATTATAAAGGCGAATGAAGGGTTACACTAGGAAGAGAAAAAGGGTGAGTTTTGAACGGCAACCTGTATTCATCATTGCAGAAACTGCCTGCCTGTGTTCTGTGACTGTCTGCGTGAAACAAGCCAAATACACTTGGTAAACAAATCAATCAAGTTTTATTATAGACTATAATGCAAACCTTTTTGTACAATAAGTGTATGTGTGTGTATGCCATATTCTTTGAGTGGAGCTGTCAACTACCTGATTTGTTATTATTATTTAGTTCAGCATAGCAGTGATGACTTGTTTGACAAATGTCTCAAAAATGTTACAATTAAGTCTATGAAATATACTTAATGTGTGTGCGCACATGTGTCGGACACTTTGTAATACACTCAAGAGATGACATCTCGTCGGAGTGATACGCAATAATTATATAATTAAAGGTTAATGTCAGGTTTGGCATTATTTTTATATCTTCTCTTATCTCCTCCTAAACAATGCCTTTCCTTGTGTAAGCACAACGCTACAGCCATTCTGTCTAGGACATAATATCTACTAAACCTCTAGTCCATCTCCTGCACCTTTGGACCCCTCGGATGGATGGTTGCACGCGGATGATCGTAATACAATACAATGCTAGTGCTTCTAATAATCCTTACTCCGTTTCAGTGTGGGAGAACACTTTTTCTCTTTTAAAAATTGGATTGGAATTAGCTTAGTGTTGCTGCTTGGCGGCAGCACTGGCCATGCCAGTCTGTGAACATGAGCCAATGTGATTAATACCTGGATGCGCCATGCAGAGCGCGGGCATAAGCCAGACTTAATAAACATAAGCTATGGAAATCCAAACCCTGGTGTGTACTAAAAAGAGGGCGAGAGAGAGAGGGAGGGAGGGAGGGAGAGAGAGTGAAAATAGATGAGTGAGTCAGTGTTGAGAGTTGGAAACTTTGATCTGAAGATCTCCCATGATTCTCTGCTTCTCATTGACTGTCTCCATTGTGACTGTGATACTGAGTGCTGATTGGTTGCTTGGCTGTGACTGTCCCCAGCTCACATCCGTGGGCTCTGGAATGTATGTGTGTATGTGTTTGTCTGCACTTGTGTGTAACGAGTAAATTGCTATCCATTGAATGCCTGATTGAAATCTGTTGTCAACAGAAGCTGTCTTTGTCCGCACGCACGCACACACGCACGCACACAACACATACTCTTTCCAAGCAAGTTAGCGTGAGGGGCAAAAGAGAAAATAAGGGAATGTTGACAAAAGAAAGAAAAAAGAAAGGGAAAAACTTCAGAGAAAGAATCCATTATGTCGTGGTTCTGGTCCGCTCGTCATTGGCGTTGGGTCAGTAGGGAATGAGACAATCCCCGCCCGAGGCTAAAAATATTTTACAGTTGCCTTTCTGTGCGTCACTCTCCAAACTCGGCTCATTACCTTTCTGTACTGTTGTTAAATCTTTTTTTCGACCACAGGCAGACCAGTTTCAGTATATGACCCACCTCCGTTTCCTCGTTTTTTTATCCCCCTTAAATGAGTTCCAACATCGGAAAACGTCGGTAAAAATAGATGTGGATGGCAGTCAGAGAGAGAGAGAGAGAGAGAGAGAGAGAGAGAGAGAGAGAGAGAAGAGAGAGAAGAGAGAGAGAGAGAGAGAGAGAGAGAGAGAGAGAGAGAGAGAGAGAGAGAGAGACGAGAGAGAGAGAGGAGAGAGAGAGAGAGAGAGAGAGAGAGAGAGAGAGAGAGAGAGAGAGAGAGAGAGAGAGAGAGAGAGAGAGAGAGAGAGAGAGAGAGAGAGAGAGAGAGAGAGAGAGAGAGAGAGAGTGTCATTCCCTGTTAATGGTTCTTCTCCTGGACCGAGGGCGGTCGGTCCGGTACGGGGAGAGAGAGAGCTGTTCAGCAGACGGGCAGAACTGAATGACAGAGGCAGAACGCCGGCTTTTATTGGTCAGTGTGGCTAGACCATGCGTCTCACTCCCCGACCACAGACGGAATGGCAGGCACAGGCAGTGGTGGGGGGAAGTGTAGGGAAATGACAGGAGGGGAGGTTGAGGGGAGGCTAACGACCGGACTGGAGACGGGAGGACGGGTGGGGATGTGAACCGGGGGGGAGGGGAGGGGAGTGTAGGGGACCTGATAGGAGGTGAGATGATGGGAGGGAAGGCGAGGGGAGTTGACAGTACGGACAAGAGAGGAGGAAAGTGGGAGTGAGGAAGTGAGAGAGGGAAACGTACAGTTCAGGCAGGAAATGCCAGCTTAAGGCGGACGCTTTATGAAAATGTTGAAGTTGCATGAAGTTTGCATTGGTAGGTCCGACACAAGTTGGGCTGCGTTATGCCTTTACAACGAGACGAGAGAAGGAGCCAGGAGAAGATAAATGAGGGGAGGAGTGGAGGGAAGGGAGAAGGAGGAGAAGAGGAGAGAAGGGTAGAGAGGAGGGTACCCCAAAAAAAATGTTTTCCAGCCCTGTACCCGCTAGCCATTGATCAGTCTCTCCTTCTATCTCCCTGTCCACCCCTCGCTCTCTGCCTGTTTGAATCTATTCAACGATTGTTAATACAGTAAGATCACTTTG
>OLKM01002526.1:60338-65290 GCA_900291075.1 Melanogrammus aeglefinus
AAAAACACACACTAACAGGCTGAATCCAACTTTGATGTGATGTCCTTAAAACGTCAAAATGAGGCTCAGTAGTGTGTGTGGCCTCCACGTGCCCGTATGACCTCCCTACAATGCCTGGGCATGCTCCTGATAAGGTAGCGGATGGTCTCCTGAGGGATCTCCTCCCAGACCTGGACTAAAGCATCCGCCAACTCCTGGACAGTCTGTGGTGCAACGTGGCGTTGGTGGATGGAGCGAGACATGATGTCCCAGATGTGCTCAATTGGATTCAGGTCTAAGGAACGAGCGGCCAGTCCATAGCATCAATGTCTTCGTCTTGCAGGAACTGCAGACACACACTCACAGCCACATGAGGTCTAGCATTGTCTTGCATTAGGAGGAACCCAGGGCCAACCGCACCAGCATATGGTCTCACAAGGGGTCTGAGGATCTCCATCTCGGTACCTAATGGCAGTCAGGATACCTCTGGCGAGACAATGAGAGGCTGTGCGGCCCCCCAAAGAAATGCCACCCCACACCATTACTGACCCACCGCCAAAACCGGTCATGCTGGAGAGGATGTTGCAGCAGCAGAATGTTCTCCACGGCGTCGTCTCCAGACCTCTGTCACGTCTGTCACAATGTGCTCAGTATGAACCTGCTTTCAATCTGTTTCATCTGCTTTCGCCAGCGAATTTGCCAAATCTTGTGTGTTCTCTGGCAAATGCCAAACGTCCTGCACGGTGTTGGGCTGTAAGCACAACACCCCCACCTGCGGACGTCGGGCCCCTCATACCACCCTCATGGAGTCTGTTTCTGGCCGTGCTTGAGCAGACACAATGCACATTTTTGGCCTGCTGGGAGGTCATTTGGCAGGGGCTCTGGCAGTGCTCCTCCTGTTCCTCCTTGCACTAAGGATGAGGAAGTCCGGTCCTGCTGCTGGGTTGTTGCCCTCCTACGGCCTCCCCCCCACGTCTCCTGATGTACTGGCCTGTCTCCTGATAGCGGCCTCCATGCTCTGGACACTACGCTGACAGACACAGCAAACCTTCTTGCCACAGCGTCGTATTGATGTGTCATCCTGGATGAGCTGCACTATCTGAGCCACTTCTGTGGGTTGTAGACTCCGTCTCATGCTACCACTAGAGTGAAAGCACCGCCAGCATTCAAAAGTGACCAAAACATCAGCCAGAGAAGAATAGGAAACTGAGAAGTGGTCTGGTGGTCACCACCTGCAGAACCACTCCTTTATTGGGGGTGTCGTTGCTAATTGCCTATCATTTCCACCTGGTTGTCAATTCCAGTGTGCACAACAGCATGTTGAAATTGATTGTCAATCAGTGTTGCTTCCTAAGTGGACAGTTTGATTTCAACACAAAGTGTGATTGACTTGGAGTTACATTGTGTGTGTTAAGTGTTCCATATTATTTTTTTGAGCAGTGTAATATATATTCTCACACATATTTTCTTCCTCCTCATCCCCCGTCCAGGTGTTGAGGGATTGAGCACAATGTGTTCGTTGTTTGTGGTTGGTTGTAGTACTCTATTGTGCCAATAGTGTGTGTCGCGATAACTTCTCACTCTTTTTCATCCTCGTCTCAGTCCTCTCTTATCTCCTTCGCTCATCCTCTCCATTTCCATTTCTCTCATCCTACTCCCATCTGAGCTCTCTCTTCTCTACCCCTTTATCTCTCTCTTCCCCGCACTGTCTTTCTACAAATCATGATAAAGGTCCTGCCTCGCGTGATGTGAATCACGCTATTCCTCAATCCTAGAGATTCTGAGGCCTGGGATCTACTCATGTATGATTTAAATATATACAAATATGTAATCTTTCATTCAAGGTAGTACACGGTGTAGTTGCTTTGCTGTTGGCTCTGGTGTTACGTTGAAAAACACACATGTTTCCCCTCGTGTGTGCAGATAAAAATACACCTACGCATAAAAAAACATGAGGAGGAGTTAGGCACGGTGCCCGTTTGTGTAGTGCGCAAATATGAGCATCCTGCACACACATATGGGCATTCAGCGTAAAGAGTTCACACTTTGATCTCACAACACACACACACACTACACACACACACACCACAGCACACACCAACACACAACCCACACCACAACACACACACACACACACACACACAACACACAGCACAAACCGACACACACACACACTCACACAGAGTCATTAATCATACTCACAACCTGCTCAATTTCAATTCAGCTAGCTCCCGCCCCCTTCACACACATACCACAAACACACCACATACAGACCCACACACAATTGGGAAATGAGAGAGCGACACATCCCCAGCTGCAATGTTGTCATACCCAAACACATGTGGACCTGGAGTGAGAGAAATATGTGTGTGTGTGTGTGTGTGTGTGTGTGTGTGCGTGTGTGCGTGTGCGGCGTGCGTGTGTGTGTGTGTGTTAGCCTCTGTCTGACAGAGGTCCAGTCCAGATAAGCCTGTGTTCCAGTTAGAGTAGAGTCTCATGGTTATGCCCATGATGCGATAAAGATCCATTCACCGCTTTCCAGTAAGCAATTTTTAGTCCTTTAATCCGTGGCTCCAGTGTTTGCTATCGGGCGTTGGCAGGGCCTGTGTGGAGGTACGGTGTGAGGATGAGCAGACCCAAACGATTGGTGTTGCTTGGTGATGTAGTCTGCATAATGGTTCCTTGGGGCACAGGATGCGAAACGCTTTATATTTCCATTCCATTACTCTATCAACGCCCTGAATCAGGACTGAAGTTCAGAGTTTGGCAGGACTTTCACTGAGAGAGGAGAAGCACTATTTAACTTATTCTTCAAAGTGACTTCAGGTTGAATTAGGATACAAGTGTTTAATTTACAGGCCTCTTTGCTCAAGGATTGGTGACAGATAGGACATCTGCGATCAAAGCCAGTTCTCTGGAGTCGACTGATTTATACAACCCAATGTTCGCAAGAATAAACACAAATCCCTCCTTTGTTTCTGGCAGTGACTTCTATATTAGCCTAGGCTAAAAAATCCGTTTTTTTACGCCGGCTTAAACATCATCTGACATCGCCGGTATCTCACCTGTTTTTTTTAATGAGCAGAAGGCTTTTCAATTTGTTCCGTCTGGTTCTAAGCTCCTAGCAATCACCATCCCCTAGTGGGACGGTGATGTGTGTGTCTGTGTGTGTGTGTGTGAGAAATGTGTTTTTTACGTGTTGGTTGGGCCCACACATACAAATGTGTATTGTTAATGTTGTGTATAAACGGTTCAGAATTTATGGGTGTGGTCATGGTGCGTCCCTACATGCATGTGTTTAAAGCCAGTAAAGCCCACCCTGCAAACCCTGATAAGTCCTGCGTTTTAAACATAAGTGAAGCCTAATAGGGCCGTAAATGAGTCAGAGTGGAGCAGTAGATCTGTGCCTGCGCTGCATCGCCTATATCACAAACAGATGTTAGGTAACAGTACGCATCGTGCAGACCCGTGCAGCAATACCTGGCATGGACTCAGTCTTGCCTGTCTGTAGATTACATTTTGTGTGTTTGTCTTTTTTGTATTCTATTTCAATTTGTTGCGTTATTATTGTTTATATTTCAGCACCACCTTTTTATATTAACCATATACAGCCTTACTCACTTTTACTACACCTACCATACTCTTTTTTCTTTCTCTCCCTCCCTGCACTCTCATTCCCACATTCTCTTACTTTCACTCCTTCACCTCTCTCACTCTCTCTCACTCCTTCAGTCCCCTCTTGTCCGTCCACATCATTTCCATCGCTCAGTTCTATTTTCCTCACCACCTGACCGTAAGCAATCACAGGACAGCTTATTGCTCGCGCTTGGATTCATGTGTGGTGTGTGTGTGTGTGTGTGTGTGTGTGTGTGTGTGTGTGTGTGTGTGTGTGTGCGTGTGCGCGTGCGTGTGCGGTGTGCGCGTGTGCGTGTGTGCCGTGTGTGTGTGTACGTATGCGTGCAGATGTGGACCTCCATGCCAAGGCCACGTACGCAAATCCTAAAATGCGACTCTGTGCGTCCTGGCCCTTGTGTGTGCGTGGCGAGTAGGATGCTGAGGCTCTGTTTGCTCTGGCGCGTTAACGGCCCGCTGCGGTCTGATAACACGGCTGACCGCCGCTCCCTCAGGGCAAGGGGTGCATGAGCTACAGAATTGAGACGTAATCCCCCATGTGGTGGAGGACCACGACATGACCATCCATGGCATTGAAACCCTTCAGTGAAGGAGGACGGAGAATGAGGACAAAAATGGGTGGTGGACGAGTCTATACCAGGGGAGAGTGGCATTGGCAAGTGAGGAGAAGGGACGAGGTTGAGAGTGGAAAAGAAACCAAGAAACCAGCGGAGAGAAAGAGGAGACGAGACAACCCTCTTCCTTTATCTCCACTTTCTCTCTCTCCGCTGTCGGCTCCAATCATTCCCATCACACCATGACTCACAGGGGGAGATAAATGGGGAGAGAGGGAGAGGGGGAAGACGACGAGGGAGAGAGACGGCGAGGAGGGGACACCCAGTTGGAAGGGCAATGTTTTGGGGGGATGAAGGGATTGACGCAGATAGAGCCCGTAGGGGAAAGGTCAGAGTTCATCCTCTGTCTCCGTGGAAGAAAAAGGTGTCTGTGACGCACTCAGAGACTCTCTCACTCTCCTCCCCTCTCTCTCTCTCTGCGCCTCTCTCCCTCTCTCGTCTCTGCCTCTCTTGCCTCTCTCTCTGCCTTTTCTGGCCTCTCTACCCTCTCTCTCTCTCTGCCTCTCTGCCTATCTTCTCTCTGCCTTTTCTGTATCTCTGCCTCTCTGGCCTCTCTGCCTCCTCTCTCCCTCTCTCCTCTGCCTCTCTGCCTCTCTCTCTCTGCCTTTCTGCATCTCTGCCTCTCTCTTCTCTGCCTCTCTGCCCTCTCTGCTTGGCCATACACGCACACTTTTCTTAGAGCCCTCATTGGAGAGGTGACCCGAGTCACATGTACAAACACCATGC
>OLKM01002527.1:0-27753 GCA_900291075.1 Melanogrammus aeglefinus
CCATAGATGGTAAATACACCCGTTATAGAGTGATTATAGATATTACATAAGTAGAACACCTCACTGCATAGAGAAACTACACCGTATAGAGTGAATATAGATATAACATTAATGTAGAGGCACCTCCACGCACAAATAACTACACAGTTATATATGCATTATAGATATACATAATGTAGAGACACCATCCCAGCGCCATAGAAACTACACCCGTATAGAGTGGATTATTAGATGATAATTAATGTAGAGACACCTCCAGCGCGTCACATAGATACTACAACCCGATATAAGAGGAATTATAGAATATACATTAATGTAGATGACACCTCCAGCACCATAGACTGTAAACACCCTGATATAAGACTTGATATAGATTAACATAATGTAAGACACCTCCAGCAAGCCATAGATAACTACACCCGGATATAGAGTGATTATAGACTATACATAATGCTAGAGACACTCCAGCAGGCCATAGACGTAACTACACCCGTAAATTGATTATTATAGATATACGATAAGTAGAAAGAACACCCACCAGCAGCCATAGATGTAAACTACACCGGTATAGGTGGCATTTATCAGATAAACATAAACTGTAGAACACCCCCGGGCCATAGATGTAACTACACCCGTATGAGTGATTATAAGATAACATAATGTAAGACACCGCCAGCGGGCCTAGAGGTAACTACACCGTATAGAGTGATTATAATTAACATAAGTAAGACACCCTCCACGGCCATAGAAGTAACTACACCCGAATATAGGTAGGATTTAATATAGATAATTAGAGACACCTCCAGCGGCCATTAGATAACTACACCCATAGAGTGGATTATAGACTATACATCGTAGACACACCCTCAGCGCCATAGAGTACATACAACCCATATAGAGTGTATTACTGTAATTATAATAATTAAAACACCTCAGCAGCTCATATAAGGTAACACACCGTATATAGCATGGAATAATATACTTATAATGTTAGAAGACAACTCCAGCAGCCATAGAGTAACTAACCCGTTATAGAGTGATTATATATAACATAATTAGAGACCCCCCCTCACAGGCCATAGAGGTGACTACACCGGTATAGAGTGGATTATAGATATACATAAATTAGAACACCCCCAGCAGGCCATAGAGGGACTAACACCCGTTATAGAGTGGATTAAGATATACATATAATGTAGAGAACAACCTCCAGCGGGCCATAGAGGTAACTACACCCGGTATAGAGTGGATATTATAGATATACATAATGTAGAGACCACCTCCAGCAGCCATAAGTAACCTACACCCGTATAGAGTGATTATAGATATTACACTAATGTAGACCGCCTCCAGCGGGGCATAGAGGTAACTAAACTCGGTATAGAGTTGATTATTAGAATATACATAATGTAGATGACACCTCCAGCGCCATAGGTAACTACACCCGGTATATAGAGTGATCTAGACTACTACATAATGTATGTCCAGGATTATTAGGTAACTACACTCTATACTCTCTTAGATACATAATGTAGAGACACCTCCAGACAGGGCCATAGAGGTGACTACACCCGGTATATCGATGGATTATCACGACTATACATAATGTAGAGACACCTCCAGCGCCCATCAGAGGTCAACTACACCGCTGTAATGCACTCTATACTCATACATAAGAAGACTCCTGCAGAGGTATAGGTAATCTACACCCGGGTATAGAGATGATTATAGCGATATACATAATTAGAAACACCTCCCACCGCGAGCCATGACGGAAGACCTACACGCATGTATAGCGCACTACGAGACCTACATATATAGAGACACGCTCCACGTCGATAGATATCTCACAGCCGGTAAGTGGATTTATAACATACCATAATTAAGACACGCCGAGACATAGTAACTACACCAGTATAGATGATCATACCATACATATGTAGACACTCCAGGCGTGGCTATAGAGTAACTACACATGTATAAGATGATCTATAATGTCACACGTACATCCCACTCCAGCGGGCCACATAGCAACTAGGTAGACGTACACCCAAGTCATAGAGTGGAATTTTATAGATAACATCCAAGTAGAGACACCTCAGGGCCACCATAGATTAACTACAACAGTATAGAGCATGATCACTTATATATATCAATGTAGCAATCACCTCCCAGCAGGCCATAGAAGTAACTACACCCGGATATAGAGTGGATTATCAGATATAAATAAATGTAGGACACCGCCAGCAGCCATAGAGGTAAATAACACCCGGTATATGAGTGGATTACTAGATATATCATAATGTAGAGACACCCGCGCAGCAGGCCATAAGAGAGAAGACTACAGCCCGGTTATAGAGTAGTGATGAAGCTAATACACTAATGTAGAGACACCTCCAGCGGCCATAGAGGTAACTACACCCGGTATAGAGTGGATTTATAGATACATATGTAGAGAACCTCCAGCGGGCCATAGAGGTAACTACACCCGGTATATAAGAGTGGATTAAGATATACATAATTAAGAGACACCTCCAGCGGCATAAGAGGTAAACTACACCGGTATAGAGTGGATTATAGATATAAATAATGAAGAGACTCCAGCAGGCCATAGAGGTAATACACCCGATCTGAGTGGATTATAGATATACATAATTAGACGACACTCCAGCAGGCCAATAGAGGTAAACACACCGCGGTATAGAGTGATATATAGATATACATAAATGTAGAGACACCTCCAAGACGGCCATAGAGGTAACACACCGGTATAAGAGTGGATTATAGAGTATACATAATGTAGAGACACTCACAGGCCATAGAGGTAACTACACCCGGTATAGAGTGGATTATAGAATACATA
This sequence comes from Melanogrammus aeglefinus, assembly GCA_900291075.1. NCBI lineage: Eukaryota > Metazoa > Chordata > Actinopteri > Gadiformes > Gadidae > Melanogrammus > Melanogrammus aeglefinus. Next base: position 2,864 of record OLKM01002527.1, read on the forward strand.
ATTACATAGATGTAGGACCACCTCCACACCTAGAGGTAACTACACCGGTATAGAGGGATATAGATATACATATAGTAGAGAACACCTCCAGCAGCCATAGAGGTAACTACACCGTATAGAGTGGATTATAGGATATACAACAATGTAGAGACACCTCCAGCGGAGCCATAGAGGTACTTACACCCGGTATAGAGTGATATAGATATACATAATATAGAGACACCTCCAGCGGCCCATTAGAGTAACTACACCCCGGTATAGAGTGATTATAGATATACATATGTAAGAGACACATCCAGCAGCCATAGAGGTAACTACACCCGTGTATAGTGATTATAGATATACATAATGTACGAGACACCTCCAGCAGCCAATAGAGGTAAACTACACCCGTATAGAGGTGGATTATAGATATATACAATAATGTATAAGACACCTCCAGCAGGCCATAGAGTACTACACCGCGGTCATGAGTGGATTTATGATATACATAATGTAAGACGACACCTCCCAGCAGGCCATAGAGGTAACTACACCCGGTATAGAGTGGATTATAAATAATACATAATTAGAGACAACTCTCCAAGCAGGCCATAGATGTAACTACACACGGTATAGAGTGGATATATAAGAATATACATAATGTAAGAGGACACTCAGCACATAGAGGTAAACTACACCCGGATATGAGTGGGATTATTAGATATACATAATGTAGAGAACACCTCCCAGCAAGGCTATAGAGGGTAACTACACCGCGTATAGAGTGGATAATAGAATATACATAATGTAGAAACATCCTCACAGCCTATAGAGGTAACTACACCGGTAATAGATGGTTTAAGATACTACATACACTCTCAGCACCCATAGTCTAACTACACCCGGTATAGAGTGATATAATAGAATACATAAGTAGAGACACCTCCAAGCGGGCCATAGAGTAACTACACCCGTTATAGAGAGGATATACGATAACATAATTGTAGAGACACCCTCCAGCGGGCCATAAGAGGTAACTACACCCGGTATAGAGTGGATTATAGATATACATAATGTAAGACCAACCTCAGCGGGCATAGAGGTAACTACACACCGGTATAGAGTGGATTATAGATATACATAATGTAGAGACACCTCCAGCAGGCCATAGAGGTAACTACACCCGGTATAGAGTGGATTATAGATATACATAATGTAGAGACACCTCCAGCGGGCCATAGAGGTAACTACACCCGGTATAGAGTGGATTATAGATATACATAATGTAGAGACACCTCCAGCGGGCCATAGAGGTAACTACACCCGGTATAGAGTGGATTATAGATATACATAATGTAGAGACACCTCCAGCGGGCCATAGAGGTAACTACACCCGGTATAGAGTGGATTATAGATATACATAATGTAGAGACACCCCCAGCAGGCCATAGAGGTAACTACACCCGGTATAGAGTGGATTATAGATATAACATAAATGTAGAGACACCTCCAGCGGGCCATAGAGTAAACTACACCCGGTATAGAGTGGATTATAGATATACATAAATGTAGAGACACCTCCAGCAGGCCATAGAGGTAACTACACCCGCGTATAGAGTGGATTTATAGATATACCATAATGTAGAGACACCTCCAGCAGGCCATAGAGGTAACATACACCCGGTAATAGAGTGATTATAAATATACATAATGTAGAGACACCTCCAGCAGGCCATAGAGTTAAACTACACCCGGTATAGAAGTGGATTATAGTATACTACTTAATGTAGAGACATCTCCAGCAGGCCATAGAGGTAACTACCACCGGTTATAAGAGTGGAGTTATAGATATACATAATGTAAGAGACACCTCCAGCAGGCCATAGAGAGGTAACTACACCCCGGTATAGAGTGGTATAGATATACATAATGTTAGAGACACTCCAGCGGGGCACATAGAGTAACTACAACCCGGTATAGAGTGGTTTAGAAATATACATAATGTAGAGACACCTCCAGCGGCCATAGAGTAACTACACCGGTATAGAGTGGATTATAGACTATACATAATGTAGAGACACCTCCAAGCGGGCATAGAGGTAAATTACACCCGGTTATAGAGTGGTTATAAGGATATACATAAATGTAGAGCACCTCCAGGGGCCATAGAGTGTAACTTACACCCGGTATAGAGTGATTATAGATATACATAATTTAGAGACACCTCCAGCGGGCCATAGAGGTTACTACACCCGGTATAGAGTGGATTATAGATATACATAATGTAGAGACACCTCCAGCGGGCCCATAGAGGTAACTACACCCGGTATAGAGTGGATTTAGATATTAATAATGTAGAGACACCTCCAGCAGGCCATAGAGGTAAACTACACCGGTATAGAGTGGATTATAGATATACATAATGTAAGACGACACTTCAGCCCAGGGCCCATATAGGTTAACTACAACCCTGGTATAGAGTGGAATTATAAATATACATATGTAGAGACACCTCCAGCAGCCATGACGGAAAACTACACCTATACGATAGATGTATTATAGATATACATAATGTAGAGACACTCAGCGAGCCATAGAAGTAACTACACCGGGTTAAGTGGATTATCATATACATAATGGTAGAGACACCTCCAGCGGCATGAGTAACTACACCGTATATAGAGTGATTATAGATATACTAATGTAAGGACACTCCAGCGGGCCATAGGGTAACTACACCCGTTATAGAGTGATTATAGATATATACATAAATGTAGAGACACCTCCAGCGGCACATAAGAGTATACTACACCCGGGTATAGAGTGGATTATAGATAACAGTAATGTAGAACACCTCCAGACGGGCCATAGAGGTAACTACACCCGGTATAGAGTTGGATTATAGATATACATAATAATTAGAGACCCTCGCAGGGCCATAGAGATAACTACACCCGGTATAGAGTGGATTATAAGATATACATAATGTAGAGACCACCTCCAGCAGGACATAGAGTAACTAACCCGCGTATAGAAGTGATTATAGATATACATAAATGTAGGCAGACACCTCCAGCAGGCCATAGAGGTTAACTACACCCGGTATAGGGTGGATTATAGATATACATAATGTAGAGACGCCTCAGCAGGCCATAGAGGTAACTACACCCGGTATAGAGTGGATACATAGTATACATACATGTAGAGACACCTCCAGCGGCCATAGAGGTAACTAACACACGGTATAGAGATGATTATAGATATAACATAATGTAAGCACCTCCACAGCGGGCCCAGAGCCTAAGCAGCGTAACTACACCCGCGTTATAGAGTGATTAATAGATACTCATAAATGTAGAGAACCCTCCAGCAGCCATAGAGGTAACTACACCCGTTATGAAGTGGATTATAGATAATACATAAATGTATAGACGCCTCCAGCAGGCCATAGAGGTAACTACACCCGGTGCTATAGAGTGATATAATCAGATATACATAAAGTAGAGACACCTCCAGCGGGGCCGCACTAGAGGTAACTAACACCCGGTATAGAGTGGATTTATAGACTATACTATAATGTAGAGGGAACACCTCCCAGCAGGCACATCGAGAGTAAACTACACCCGGCTATAGAAGTGGTTATAGATATACATAATGTAGAGACGCCTCCAGCGCGGCCATCATAAAGTAACTACACCCGGTATAGAGTGGTATATGAATAATACATAATGTAGAGACACATCCTAGCAGGCCATAGAGGTAACTCACACCCTATAGAGTGGATTATAGAATATACATTAATGTAGAGACACCTCCAGCGGCCATAGAGTTACTACACCCGGTTATAGAGTGATTAATAGTATACATAATGTAGAGACACTCCAGCAGCCATAGAGGTAACGTACACCTCGCGTATAGAGTGAATTATAGATATACATATGAGAGACACCTCCAGCAGCCATAGAGTGAACTACACCCGTCTATAGAGTGATAATAGATATACATATGATGTGAGACACTCCAGCAGGCCATAGAGGTAACTTACACCGGTATAGAGTGGATTATAGATATACATAATGTAAGAACCACCTCCCACAGCCATAGAGGTAACTACACCCGGTATAGAGATGGATATAATATATATACATAATGTGAGACACCTCCAGCAGGCCATAGAGGTTAACCTACACCCGGTATATAGATGGATGTATAGATTATACATAATGTAGGACACCTCCAGCGGGCCTAGAGATAAACTACCCGGTATAGAGGATTATAGATATACATAATGTAGAGACACCTCCAGCGGCGATAGAGGTAACTACACCGGTATAGAGTGATGGATTATAGATATACATAATGTAGAGACGCCTCAGCGGGCCTATAGATAACTACACCCGGTATAGAGGGATTATAGATAGTTACATCATGTAGAGACACCTCCAGGGGCCATTAGAGGTAACTACACCCGGTATAAGTGGATTATAGAATATACATAAAGTGTAACACCTCCAGCAGGCCATAGAGTAACTACACCCGGTGATAAAGTGGATTATAGATATACATAATGTAGAGACACCTCCAGCAGGCCATAGAAGGTATACTAACACCCGTATAGAGTGGATTATAGATATACATAATGTAGAGACGCCTCACAGGCCATAGAGGGTAACTACACGGATATAGAAGTGGATTAAGATTATACATAAGTGAGACACCTCCAGCAGCCCATAGAAGTAACTACACCGGCTATAGAGTGGATTATAGATATACATAATGTAGAGACACCTCCAGCAGCCAATAGAGGTAACTTAACACCCGTATAGAGTGGATTATAGATAATACATAATGTAGAGACACCTCCAAGAGGCCATAGAGGTAACTACACCCGTATAGAAGTGATGATTATAGATATAACATAATGTAGAACACCTCCAGCGGGCCATAAAGGTAACCTACACCGGTATAGAGTGATTATAGATATACATAATGTAGAGACGCCTCCAGCAGGCCATAGAGGTAACTACACCCGGTTATAGAGGGATTATAGATATACATAATGTAGAGACGCCTCCAGCGGGCCATAGAGGTAAATACAACCCGGTATAGAGTGGATTATAGATATACATAATGTAGAGACACCTGCAGCGGGCCATAGAAGGTAACTACACCCGGTATAGAGTGGATTTATAGATATACATAATGTAGAGACACCTCCAGGGCCATAGAGGTAACTACACCCGGTATAAGAGTGGAGATTATAGATATACATAATGTAGAGACACCTCCAGCGGGCTATAGAGGTAACTACAACCCGGTAATATGGAGTGGATTATAGATAATACATAATGTAGAGACAGCCTCCAGCGAGGCCATAGAGGTAACTACACCCGGTATAGAGTGGATTATAGATTTACATATTGTAGAGACACCTCCAGCGGGCCATAGAGGTAACTACACCCGGTAATAAGAGAGTGGAATTATAGATATACATAATGTAGAGACACCTCCAGCAGGCCATAGAAGGTAACTACACCCGGTATAGAGTGGATTATAGATATACATAATGTAGAGATCCCTCCAGCGGGCCATAGAGGTTAACTACACCCGTATAGATGGATTATAAATATATACATAATGTAGAGACACCTCCAGCGCAGGCCATAGAGGTAACTACACCCCGTAGTATAGATGTGGATTAACGATATACATAATGTAGAGACACCTCCAGCAGGCCCATAGACGGTAACTAACACCGCCGGTATTTAGGAGTGGATTATAGATATACATATGTAGAGACCACCTCCAGCGGGCCATAGAGTACTACACCCCGGTATAGAGTGGATTATAGATATACATAATGTAGAGACACCTCCAGCGGGCCATAGATGGTAACTACACCCGGTATAGAGTGGATTATAGATATACATAATGTAGAGACACCTCCAGCGGGCCAATAGAGGTAACTACACCCGGTATAGAGTGGATTATAGATATACATAATGTAGAGACACCTCCAGCGGCCATAAGAGGTAATACATACACCGGTATAGAGTGGATTATAGATATAACATAATTAGAGACACCTCCAGCGGGCCATAGAGGTAACTACACCCGGTATAGAAGTGGATTATAAGATATACATAATGTAGAGACACCTCCAGCGGGCCAATAGAGGTAACTACCACCGGTATAGAGTGGATTATAGATATACATAATGTAGAGAGACGCCTCCAGCGGGCCATAGAGGGTAACTACACCCGGTATAGAGTGGATTATAGATATAACATAATGTAGAGAACAGCTCCAGGGGCCATAGAGGTAACTACACCCCGGTATAGAGTGGATTTATAGATATACATAAATGTAGAGACACCTCCAGCGGGCATAGAGGTTAACTACACCCGGTATAGAGTGGATTATATAGATATACATAAATGTAGAGAACACCTCCAGCAGGCCATAAGAGGTAACTACACACCGGTATAGAGTGGATTATAGATATACATAATGTAGAAGACCCTCCAGCGGGCCATAGAGGTAACTACACCCGGTATAGAGTGGATTTATAGATATACATAATGTAGAGACACCTCCAGCAGGCCATAGAGGTAACTACAACCCGGTAATAGAGTGGATTTATAGATATACATAATGTAGAGACGCCTCCAGCGGGCCATAGAGGTAACTACACCCGGTATAGAGTGGATTATAGATATACATAATGTAGAGACGCCTCCAGCGGGCCATAGAGGTAACTACACCCGGTATAGAGTGGATTATAGATATACATTAATGTAGAGACACCTCCGCGGGGCCATAGGAGGTAACTACACCCCGGTAATAGAGTGGATTATAGATTATACCATAAGTAGGAGACACCTTCCAGCGGGCCATAGAGGTAACTACACCCGGTATAGAGTGGATTATAGATATACCATAATGTAGAGACGCCTCCGCGGGCCATAGGAGGTAACTACACCCGGTATATAGAGTGGATTATAGATATACATAATGTAGAGACGCCTCCAGCGGGCCTTAGAGGTAACTACACCCGGTAATAGAGTGATTTATAGATATACAATAATGTACGAGACGCCTTCAGCGGGCCATAGAGGTAACTACAACCGCGGTATAACGAGTGGATTATAGATATACATAATGTATAGACGCCCTCCAGCGGGCCATCGAAGAGTAACTACACCGGTATAGGAGTGGATTTATAGATATAATCATAATGTAGAGAACACTTCCAGTCAGGCCATGAGAGGTAACTACAACCCGGTTATATAGAGTGGATTAAATAGATATATATAATGTAGAAGACACCTCAGCAGGCCTATAGAGGTAACTACACCGGTATAGAAGTGGATTAATAGATATACATAATGTCGAGAACCTCTCCAGCAGGCCATATAGGTAACTACACCCGGTATAGAGTGGATTATAGATATACATAATGTAGAGACACCTCCAGCAGGCCATAGAGGTAACTACACCCGGTATAGAGTGGATTATAGATATACATAATGTAGAGACACCTCCAGCAGGCCATAGAGGTAACTACACCCGGTATAGAGTGGATTATAGATATACATAATGTAAGAGACACCTCCAGCGGGCCATAGAGGTTAACTACACCCGGTATAGAGTGGATTTTAGATATACATAATGTAGAGACACCTTCCAGCGGGCCATTAGAGGTAACTACCACCGGTATAGAGTGGATTATAGATATACATAATGTAGAGACGCCTCCAGCGGGCCATAGAGGTAACTACACCCGGTATAGAGTGGATTATAGATATACATAATGTAGAGACGCCTCCAGCGGGCCATAGAGGTAACTACAACCGGTATAGAGTGGATTAATAGATATACATAATGTAGAGACCACCTCCAGCGGGCCATAGAGGTAACTACACCCGGTATAGAGTGGATTATAGATATACATTAATGTAGAGACCCCTCCAGCGGGCCATAGAGGTAACTACACCCGTTATAGAGTGGAGTTATAGATATACATAATGTAGAGAGCCCTCCAGCGGGCCATAGAGGTAACTACACCCGGTATAGAGTGATTATAGATATACATAATGTAGAGACCCCTCCAGCGGGCCATAGAGGTAACTACCACCCGGTATAGAGAGTGGATTTATAGATATACATAATTGTAGAGACACCTCCAAGCAGGCCATAGAGGTAACTACAACCCGGTATATAGGTGGATTATAAGATATACATAATGTAGAGACACCCTCCAGCAGGGCCATAGAGGTTAACTACACCGGTATAGAGTGGATTATAGATATACATAAATGTAGAGACCTTCCAGCAGGCCATAGAGGTAACTACCACCCGGTATAGAGTGGATTATAGATATACATAATGTAGAGGACACCTCCAGCAGGCCATAGAGGTAACTACACCCGTTATAGAGTGGATTATAGATTATACATATGTAGAAGACAACCTCCAGCGGGCCATAGAGGTAACTACACCCGGTATAGAGTGGGATATAGGATATACATAATGTAGAGACACCTCCAGCGGGCCATAGAGGTAACTCTACAACCCGGTATAGAGTGGATTATAGATATACATAATGTAGAGACACCCCCAGCGGGCCATAGAGGTAACTACACCCGGTATAGAGTGGATTATAGATATATCATAATGTAGAGACACCTCCAGCGGGCCATAGAGGTTAACTACACCCGGTATAGAGTGGATTATAGATATCATATGTAGAGACACCTCCAGCAGGCTATAGAGGTAAACTAACACCCGTATAGAGTGGGATTTATAGATATACATAATGTAGAGACCCCTCCAGCGGGCCATAGAGGTAACTACACACCCCGGTATAGAGTGGATTATAGATATACATAATGTAGAGACACCTCCAGCGGGCCATAGAGGTAACTACACCCGGTATAGAGTGGATTATTAGATTATACATAATGTAGAGACCCCCTCCAGCGGCCATAGAGGTACTACACCCGGTATAGAGTGGATTATAGAATATACATAATGTAGAGACACCTCCAGCGGGCCATAGAGGTAACTAAACCCGGTATAGAGTGGATTATAGATATACATAATGTAGGAGACCCCTCCAGCGGCCATAGAGGTAAACTACACCCGGGTATAGAGTGGATTATAGATATACATAATGTAGAGACCCTCCAGCGGGCCATAGAGGTAACTACACCCGGTATAGGAGTGGATTATAGATATTACTAATGTAGAGACACCTCCAGCGGGCCATAGAGGTAACTACACCCGGTATAGAGTGGATTATAGATATACATAATGTAGAGACACCTCCAGCGGGCCATAGAGGTAACTACACCCGGTATAGAGTGGATTATAGATATACATAATGTAGAGACACCTCCAGCAGGCCATAGAGGTGACTACACCCGGTATAGAGTGGATTATAGATATACATAATGTAGAGACACCTCCAGCGGGCCATAGAGGTAACTACACCCGGTATAGAGTGGATTATAGATATACATAATGTAGAGACACCTCCAGCGGGCCATAGAGGTAACTACACCGGTATAGAGTGGATTATAGAATATACATAATGTAGAGACGCCTCCAGCGGCCATAGAGGTAATTACACCCGGTATAGAGTGGATTATAGATATACATAATGTAGAGACGCCTCCAGCGGGCCATAGAGGTAACTACACCCGGTATAGAGTGGATTATAGATATACATAATGTAGAGACGCCTCCAGCAGGCCATAGAGGTAACTTACACCCGGTTAGAGTGGATTATAGATATACATAATGTAGAGACGCCTCCAGCGGGCCATAGAGGTAACTACACCGGTATTAGAGTGGATTAATAGATATACATAATGTAGAGACCACTCCAGCGGGCCATAGAGGTAACTACACCGGTATAGAGTGGATTATAGATATACATAATGTAGAGACACTCCTCCAGCAGGCCATAGAGGTAACTACAACCCGGTATAGAGTGGATTATAGATATATACATAATGTAGAGACACCTCCAGCGGGCGCATAGAGGTAACTACACCCGGTATAGAGTGGATTATGATATACATAATGTAGAGACACCTCCAGCGGGCCATAGAGGTAACCTACACCCGGTATAGAGTGGATTATAGATATACATAATGTAGAGACACCTCCAGCGGGCCATAGAGGTGACTACACCCGGTATAGAGTGGATTATAGATATACATAATGTAGAGACACCTCCAGCGGGCATAGAGGTAACTACACCGGTATAGAGTGGATTATAGATATACATAATGTAGAGACACCTCCAGGGGCCATAGAGGTAACTACACCCGGTATAGAGTGGATTATAGATATCACATAATGTAGAGACACCTCCAGCAGGCCATAGAGGTAACTACACCCGGTATATGAGTGGATTATAGATATACATAATGTAGAGACACCTCCAGCGGCCATAGAGGTAACTACACCCGGTAGTAGGAGTGGATTATAGATATACATAATGTAAGAGACACTCCAGCAGGCCATAGAGGTAACTACACCCGGTATAGAGTGGATTATAGATATACATAATGTAGAGGACACCTCCAGCGAGGCCATAGAGGTAACTACACCGCGTATAGAGTGGATTATAGATATAACATAATGTAGAGACACCTCCAGGCGGGCCATAGAGGTAACTACACCCGGTATATGAGTGGATTATAGATTACTACTTAATGTAGAGACACCTCCAGCAGGGCTATAGAGGTAACTACACCCGGTATAGAGTGGATTATAGATATACATAATGTAGAGACACCTCCAGCAGGCTATAGAGGTTAACTACACCCGGTATAAGAGTGGAATTATAGATATACATAATGTAGAGACCCCTCCAGCAGGCCATAGAGGTAACTACACCGGTATAGAGTGGATTTAATAGATATACATAATGTAGAGACACCCTCCAGCGGGCCATAGAGGTAACTACACCGGTATAGAGTGGATTATAGATATACAATAATGTAGAGACACCCTCCAGCGGGCCCATAGGAGGTAACTACACACGCGGTATTAGAGTGGATTATAGATATACATAATGTAGAGACACCTCCAGCGGGCCATAGAGGTAACTACACCCGGTATAAGAGTGGATTATAGATATACATAATGTAGAGACACTCCAGCGGGCCATAGAGGTAACTACACCCGGTATAGAGTGGATTATAGATATACATAATGTAGAGACACCTCCAGCAGGCTATAGAGGTAACTACACCCGGTATAGAGTGGATTATAGATATACATAATGTAGAGACACCTCCAGCGGGCCATAGAGGTAACTACACCCGGTATAGAGTGGATTATAGATATACATAATGTAGAGACACCTCCAGCAGGCCATAGAGGTAACTACACCCGGTATAGAGTGGATTATAGATATACATAATGTAGAGACACCTCCAGCAGGCCATAGAGGTAACTACACCCGGTATAGAGTGGATTATAGATATACATAATGTAGAGACACCTCCAGCAGGCCATAGAGGTAACTACACCCGGTATAGAGTGGATTATAGATATACATAATGTAGAGACACCCTCCAGCGGGCCATAGAGGTAACTACACCCGGTATAGAGTGGATTATAGATATACATAATGTAGAGACACCTCCAGCGGGCCATAGAGGTAACTACACCCGGTATAGAGTGGATTATAGATATACATAATGTAGAGACACCTCCAGCAGGCCATAGAGGTAACTACACCCGGTATAGGAGTGGATTTAATAGATATACATAATGTAGAGACACCTCGCATCGGGCCATTAGAAGGTAACTACACCCCGGTATATGAGTGGATTTATAGATATACATAATGTAGAGACACCCTCAGCAGGCCATAGAGGTAACTACACCCGGTATAGAGAGTGGATTATAGATATACCATATGTAGAGACACCTCCAGCGGGCCATAGAGGTAACATACACCCGGTATAGAGTGGATTATAGATATACATAATGTAGAGACACCTCCAGCGGGCCATAGAGGTAATCTACACCCCGGTATAGAGTGGATTATAGATATACATAATGTAGAGACACCTCCAGCGAGGCCATAGAGGTAACTACACCGCGGTATAGAGTGGATTATAGATATACATAATGTAGAGACACCTCCAGCGGGCCATAGAGGTAACTACACCCGGTATAGAGTGGATTATAGATATACATAATGTAGAGACACCTCCAGGCGGGCCATAGAGGTAACTACACCCGGTATAGAGTGGATTTATAGATATACATAATGTAGGAACCTCCAGCGGGCCATAGAGGTAAACTACACTCCGGTATAGAGAGTGTGTATTATAGATATATCCATAATGTAGAAGACACCTCCAGCGGGCCATAGAGGTAAATACATCACCGGTATAGAGTGGATTATAGATATATACATAATGTAGAGAACACCTCCAGCGGGCCATGAGAGGTAACTACACCCGGGTATAGAGTGGATTATAGATATACTATATGTAGAGACACCTCCAGCGGGCCATAGAGGTAACTACACCCGGTATAGAGTGGAATATAATAGATATACATAATGTAGAGACACTCCAGCGGGCCATAGAGGTAACTACACCCGGTATAGAGTGGATTATAGATATCATAATGTAAGAGACCCCTCCAGGCAGGCCATAGAGGTAACTACACACCGGTATAGAGGTGGATTATAGATATACATAATGTAGAGACACCTCCAGCAGGCCATAGAGGTAACTACACCGGTATAAGAGTGGATTATAGATATACATAATGTAGAGACACCTCCAGCAGGCCATAGAGGTAACTACACCGGTATAGAGTGGATTATAGATATACATTAATGTAGAGACACCTCCAGCGGGCCATAGAGGTAACTACACCGGTTATAGAGTGGATTATAGATATACATAATGTAGAGACGCCTCCAGCGGGCCATAGAGGTAACTACACCGGGTTATAGAGTGGATTATAGATATACATAATGTAGAGACACCTCCAGCGGGCCATAGAGGTAAACTACAGCCGGTATAGGAGTGGATTATAGATATACATAATGTAGAGACACCTCCAGCGGGCCATAGAGGTAACTACACCGGTATTAGAGTGGATTATAGATATACATAATGTAGAGACACCTCCAGGGGCCATAGAGGTAACTAACCGGTATAGAGTGGATTATAGATATACATAATGTAGAGACACCTCCAGCAGGCCATAGAGGTAACTTACACCCGGTAATAGAGTGGATTATAGATATACATAATGTAGAGAACCTCCAGCGGGCTATAGAGGTAACTACACCCGGTATAGAGTGGATTATAGGATATACATAATGTAGAGACCCCTCCACAGGCCATAGAGGTAACTACACCCGGTATAGAGTGGATTATAGATATACATTGTAGTAGACCCGCTCCAGCAGGCCATAGAGGTAACTACACACCCGGTATATAGAGTGGATTATAGATATACATAATGTAGAGACACCTCCAGCGGCTATAGAGGTAACTACACCGGTATAGAGTGGATTATAGATATACATAATGTAGAGACACCTCCAGCAGGCCATAGAGGTAACTACACCCGGTATATAGAGTGGATTATAGAATTACATAATGTAGAGACACCTCCAGCAGCGCCATAGAGGTAACTACACCCGGTATAGAGTGGATTATAGATATAACATAATGTAGAAGACACCCTCCAGCGGGCCATAGAGGTAACTACACCGGTATAGAGTGGTATTATAGATATACATAATGTAGAGACAACCTCCAGCGGGCTATAGAGGTAACTACACACCGGTATTAGAGTGGATTATGAGATATACATAATGTAGAGACGGCCTCCACAGGCCATAGAGGTAAACTACACCCGGGTATAGAGTTGGATTATAGATATATATATTGTAGAGACACCTCCAGCGGGCCATAGAGGTACTACACCCGGTATAGAGTGGGATTATAGATATAACATAATGTAGAGACACCTCCAGCGGGCCATAGAGGTAACTACACCCGGTATAGGAGTGGATTATAAGTATACATATGTAGAGACGCCCTCCAGCGGGCCATAGAGGTAACTACACCCGGTATAGAGTGGATTATAGATATACATAATGTAGAGACACCTCCAGCGGGCCATAGAGGTAACTACACCCGGTATAGAGTGGATTATAGATATACATAATGTAGAGACCTCCAGCGGCCATAGAGGTAACTACACCCGGTATAGAGTGGATTATAGATATACATAATGTAGAGACCCTCCAGCGGCCATAGAGGTAACTACACCCGGTATAGAGTGGATTATAGATATACATAATGTAGAGACCTCCAGCGGCCATAGAGGTAACTACACCCGGTATAGAGTGGATTATAGATATACATAATGTAGAGACACCTCCAGCAGGCCATAGAGGTAACTACACCCGGTATAGAGTGGATTATAGATATACATAATGTAGAGACGCCTCCAGCAGGCCATAGAGGTAACTACTACGCCCGGTATTAGGAGTGGATTATAGATATACATAATGTAGAGGACACCTCCAGCGGGCCATAGAGGTAACTACACCCGGTATAGAGTGGATTATAGATATACATAATGTAGAGACACCTCCAGCAGGCCATAGAGGTAACTACACCCGGTATAGAGTGGATTATAGATATAACATAATGTAGAGACACCTCCAGCGGGCCATAGAGGTAACTACACCGGTATAGAGTGGATTATAGATATACATAATGTAGAGAGACCCTCCAGCAGGCCATAGAGGTAACTACACCGGTATATGAGTGGATTATAGATATACATAATGTAGAGACACTCCAGCAGGCCATAGAGGTAACTCCACCCCGGTATAGAGTGGATTATATGATATACATAATGTAGAGACACACCTCCAGCAGAGCCAATCATCATAGGTGTAACTATATGTGTATCATGTATATATAGTAGTTATGATGATTATTAATGTGCTATAATATGTATCATTAATGTATGATGACACTCTCCAGCAGTAACTGTATTAACGTGTGCATAATGTGTATCATATTGTGTATCATGTACATGATAATGTACATTATAACGTGTGTCATAAAGTGTGTCATGTACATTATAATGTATATTATGAATGTACATTATAACATGCGCCATAATGTTGTATCATAGTGTACATATTTATATATGTATTATAATGTACATTATAACATGTGCCTATAAATGTGTATCATATTGTGTATCATGTATATTATAAGTTGTATTATTATATGTGTATATTATAACGGTGTGCCATAATGTGTATCATATTGTGTATCATGTACATTATAATGTATATTATAACGTACATTTATAGTGTGCCATAATGTGTATCATATGGTACATTATTAATTGTATATTATACCGTACATTATAACGTGTGCCATAATGTGTATCATAATGTGTATCATATTGTGTATCATGTACATTATAATGTATATTATATAACGTGTGCCATATTGTGTATCATGTATATTATAATGTGTATCATAATGTGTATCATAATGTGTATCATATTGTGTATCATGTACATTATAATGTATATTATATAACGTGTGCCATATTGTGTATCATGTACATTATAATGTGTATCATAATGTGTATCATAATGTGTATCATATTGTGTATCATGTATCATTATAATGTATATTATAATGTATTATTTATAATGTGTTATCATAATGTGTATTCATAATGTGTATCATATTGTGTGTCATGTACATTATAATGTATATTATATAACGTGTGCCATATTGTGTATCATGTACATTATAATGTATATTATATAACGTGTGCCATATTGTGTATCATGTACATTATAATGTGTATCATAACGTGTATCATAATGTGTATCAGGGCCTCCTGCATGCTGACTCTCTCCAGAGGACACACCAAGTGGCTCTGGCACTGCAGCAGAGAGCTGAGCTACTGGGTCAGGTTGGTACTACTACCCCTCTATCTAGTACTAAGTCCTGCTCACTAGTACTACTAACCACTGCTTACTAGTACTACTAACTACTGCTCTCAATACTACCAATTAAAACACTTCTCCAGCAAGCTTACCAGTGTCACTTACTAGTATTAACTATTGCTAACTAGTTCTACTACAGCTAACGACAGGCAATGTATTTAAGAATTATTTTAGTCATATGAGTTGAAATACTCTTTACATCCCAACAGCAAGCAATACATCAAATTATGTATTGACTAGCTGTAGGTTAGTGTCTAGTGACTAGCTGAAGGTTAGTGTCTAGTGACTAGCTGAAGGTTAGTGTCTAGTGACTAGCTGTAGGTTAGTGTCTAATGACTAGCTGTAGGTGAGTGTCTAGTGACTAGCTGA
Organism: Melanogrammus aeglefinus; assembly: GCA_900291075.1. NCBI lineage: Eukaryota > Metazoa > Chordata > Actinopteri > Gadiformes > Gadidae > Melanogrammus > Melanogrammus aeglefinus. The sequence continues at coordinate 19,263 of OLKM01002527.1, forward strand.
AGGTTAGTGTCTAGTGACTAGCTGTAGGGTAGTGTCTAGTGACTAGCTGTAGGTCAATGACTAGCTGTAGGGTAGTGTCTAGTGACTAGCTGTAGGGTAGTGACTAGCTGTAGGTCAATGACTAGCTGTAGGGTAGTGTCTAGTGACTAGCTGTAGGGTAGTGACTAGCTGTAGGTCAATGACTAGCTGTAGGGTAGTGTCTAGTGACTAGCTGTAGGGTAGTGACTAGCTGTAGGTCAATGACTAGCTGTAGGGTAGTGACTAGTGATTAGCTCTGGGTTAGTGTCTAGTAACTAGCTGTAGGTTAGTGACTAGTAACTAGCTGTAGGGTAGTGTCTAGCTGTAGATTAGTGACTAGCTGTAGATTAGTGACTAGCTGTAGGGTAGTGTCTAGTGACTAGCTGTAGATTAGTGACTAGCTGTAGGGTAGTGACTAGCTGTAGGGTAGTGACTAGCTGAAGGGTAGTGACTAGCTGAAGGGTAGTGACTAGCTGAAGGGTAGTGACTAGCTGAAGGGTAGTGACTAGCTGTAGGGTAGTGACTAGCTGTAGGGTAGTGACTAGCTGAAGGGTAGTGACTAGCTGAAGGGTAGTGACTAGCTGAAGGGTAGTGACTAGCTGTAGGCTAGTGTCCAGTGACTGTTGCTTGTGTCTGCTGTCTTTAGGGTAGTGTCTAGTGACTAGCTGAAGGGTAGTGACTAGCTGAAGGGTAGTGACTAGCTGAAGGGTAGTGACTAGCTGTAGGTTAGTGTCCAGTGACTGTTGCTTGTGTCTGGTGTCTTTAGGGTAGTGTCTAGTGACTAGCTGTAGGGTAGTGACTAGTGACTAGCTGAAGGGTAGTGACTAGCTGTAGGTTAGTGTCCAGTGACTGTTGCTTGTGTCTGGTGTCTTTAGGGTAGTGTCTAGTGACTAGGTGTAGGGTAGTGACTAGCTGTAGGGTAGTGACTAGCTGTAGGGTAGTGACTAGCTGTAGGCTAGTGTCCAGTGACTGTTGCTTGTGTCTGGTGTCTTTAGGGTAGTGTCTAGTGACTAGCTGAAGGGTAGTGACTAGCTGAAGGGTAGTGACTAGCTGTAGGGTAGTGACTAGCTGTAGGGTAGTGACTAGCTGAAGGGTAGTGACTAGCTGAAGGGTAGTGACTAGCTGTAGGTTAGTGTCCAGTGACTGTTGCTTGTGTCTGGTGTCTTTAGGGTAGTGTCTAGTGACTAGGTGTAGGGTAGTGTCTAGTGACTAGCTGAAGGGTAGTGACTAGCTGAAGGGTAGTGACTAGCTGTAGGCTAGTGTCCAGTGACTGTTGCTTGTGTCTGGTGTCTTTAGGGTAGTGTCTAGTGACTAGGTGTAGGGTAGTGACTAGCTGTAGGGTAGTGACTAGCTGAAGGGTAGTGACTAGCTGTAGGCTAGTGTCCAGTGACTGTTGCTTGTGTCTGGTGTCTTCAGGGCGGGGCACTATGACCCAGAGGCAGTACGGTCCTGTGCCCAGACGGTCGCTCTCCACTGGCAGAGCCTGATGCTGAGGATCGAAGACCGACTGAAGCTGGTCAACGCTTCAGCCGCTTTCTACCGCACCTCCCAGCAGGTGGTCTACCGATACACATAGACCTATGTACACATAGAAATACACATGCATTGATACACATCTATGTACACATAGAAATACACATGCATTTATATAAATATATATATATATATACATAGAAATACATATACATTTATATACATCTATATATATATATACATAGAAATACATATACATTTATGTACATATATAAATATATATATATATATATACACACCTACACACAGAAATACATATACATTTATATACATCTATATATATACATAGAAATACATATACATTTATGTACATATATATATATATATACACACACACACAGACAATACATATACATTTATACATCTATATATAATATATGCATAGAAATACATATACATTTATATACATATATATATATATATATATATATATATATATATATATATATACATATATATATATATATATATATATATATATATATATATCACACACACACATAGAAATACATATACATTTATATACATTTATATACATATATATATATATATATACATAGAAATACATGTACATTTATATTCCTATATACCGTAAATCCTCTAATATAGGCCCAGGCCTTTATTTCACTCAAGTGCATCGCGGTCCAGGCCATTAATGGAAGGAGGCCAGAATTAGAGACAGGCCTCTATTTCTATTCGAGCAAAACAGACTACCAGTAGAATTAATAAAAACGAGATTTTGTGTCTATTTGAACCTATAAAATACTAGGTTCATTTATTGAAAAAGTACAGTTACCATAACGGTATACAGAACAAATACCGGTCATTCAGGCTAAATTCCAGTGTAGTAATATGGTAACAAAAACGTAGCAAACATACCGGTAGTGCATTGTAAACACTTAACCATACATGGTGATAATTAGGCTATTGATTCATAACAAAAGGCAACTTACAGGTTTAGACACCTTACCGCGTACGTTACGTTAGCGTTCGAGTCAAGAGCGAGGTGATGACCAGGCTACCGTAGCTATGGTTTGGATTCGTTAGCAAACATCGCCCCCCCTGTGTTACTTGAATGTTACTATCACAAGTATAATGTTGAGGCCTGCCCAGAAAAAACGTTGGTTCTAATATAGGCCCCGGCCTGTATGAGAGACCGGCCATTATTTACCTCCTCCGACAGCGAGACCGGCCAATGTTAGAAACCCGGCCGCTAATGGAATACAGGCCAATATTAGAGGATTTACGGTATATATATATATTTATATATATATAGAAATACATATACATTTATATATATAAAAGCATATCTATACATATAAATAACTGCCTTCTTCCGCACCTCCCAGCTGGTGGTCTACATCAATTATTATGTTTCTATAAATGTGTGTATGTATTTGTTTATGTATGTATGTTTGTGTCTATCCATCTCCCGATTGTTATATTGTAGGTGTGTACATATCTATCTATCTTGTGTATCTAGTAGCTCTATCTGACTGTGTGTGTGTTGTGTGTCTGTTGTTGTGCGCTCCAGGTGTGTGGCGTGCTGGAGAGCCTGGAGCAGGAAGTACCGCCGTGACGAGGACTGGTGTGGGGGCGGGGACAGGGGGCGGGGCCAGAATGACCTCATCCCCCTCATCAGCAAACACATGGACCAGAAAGAGGCCTTCCTGAAGGTGAGACAGGCACACAGACAGACAGACAGGCAGGGTGACAGACAGACAGGCAGGAGGACAGACAGGTAGAGAGACAGGTAGAGAGACCGACAGACAGGTTGGAGGACAGACAGGTAGAGAGACAGGCAGACAGACAGGTAAACATACCGACAGGTAGGAAGACAGACAGCAGGTAGGATGACAGACAGACAGGTAGACAGACAGACAGCAGGTAGGATGACAGACTGACAGGTAGACAGGCAGACAGGCAGGTAGGAATGACAGACAGACACAGTATGTAGGCTTGAAAATATTGATCAACTTGTCATGTGTGTGTGTATGTGTGTTTGTGTATGTTTGTGTCTGTACTGTTTGTGTGTGTGTGTGTGTGTGTGTGTGTATGTTTGTGTCTGTATTGTGTGTGTGTGTGTGTGTGTGTGTGTGTGTGTTTGTGTGTGTGTGTGTACGTGTGTGTGTGTGTGTGTGTGTGTGTGTGTGTGTGTGTGTGTGTGTGTGTGTGTGTGTGTGTGTGTGTGTGTGTGTGTGTGTGTGTGTGTGTGTGTGTGTGTGTGTGTGTGTGTGTGTGTGTGTGTGTGTGTGTGTGTGTGTGTGTGTGTGTGTGTGTGTGTGTGTGTGTGTGTGTGTGTGTGTGTGTGTGTGTGTGTGTGTGTTTAGGCCTGTACTCTGGCCAGGAGGAATGCGGAGGTCTTCCTGAAGTATATTCACCGGAATAGCGTCACCATGGCAACCATATCCGGCCACAGCCTCACCGTTACCGGGGTAACGGGGCTGAGCGAGGTCACCGGTCACTCTAGAGTCCCAGAGCAGCAGGTCAAAGGTGAACACACACACACACACACACACACACACACACACACACACACACACACACACACACACACACACACACACACACACACACACACACACACACATATATATACGTACACAATCCCCCTAGTGGGATTAATAAAGTTGTATTGCATTGTATTGAAGGTATTCTTAATGTACTGTGTGTACTACTAGGTAAATATGTGTACTACTACTAGGTATATACTGTGTGTACTACTAGGTTTATACTGTGTGTACTACTACTAGGTGTATACTTGGTGTGTACTACTAGTTATATACTGTGTGTACTACAAGGTGTATACTGTGAGTACTACAAGGTGTATACTGTGTATACTGTGCATACTACTAGGTGTATACTGTGAGTACTACAAGGTGTATTCTGTGTGTATACTGTGTGTACTACTAGGTGTATACTGTGTGTATACTGTGCATACTACTAGGTGTATACTGTGTGTACTACTAGGTGTATACTGTGTGTATACTGTGCATACTACTAGGTGTATACAGTGTGTACTACTAGGTGTATACTGTGTGTACTACTAGGTGTATACTGTGTGTACTACTGTGTGTACTTCTAGGTGTATACTGTGTGTACTACTAGGTGTATAATGTGTGTACTACTAGGTGTATACTGTGTGTACTACTAGGTGTATACTGTGTGTACTACTAGGTGTGTACTACTAGGTGTATACTGTGTGTACTACTAGGTGTATACTGTGTGTACTACTAGGTGTATACTGTGTGTATACTGTGTGTACTACTAGGTGTATACTGTGTGTACTACTAGGTGTATACTGTGTGTATACTGTCTGTACTACTAGGTGTATACTGTGTGTACTACTAGGTGTGTACTACTAGGTGTATACTGTGTGTACTACTAGGTGTATACTGTGTGTACTACTGTGTGTGTACTACTAGGTGTATACTGTGTGTATACTGTGTGTACTACTAGGTGTATACTGTGTGTACTACTAGGTATTCTCAGTGAACTGCTCCAGAGGGAGAACAGAGTTCTTCACTTCTGGACGCTGAAGAAACGCCGTCTGGACCAGTGCCAGCAGTACTTGATGTTCCAGAACCACACACAGCAGGTACACACACACACACACACACACACACACACACACACACACACACACACACACACACACACACACACACACACACACACACACACACACACACACACACACACACACACACACACACACACACACACACACACACACACACACACACAGCAGGTACACAAACTTCAAACTAACGTCTTTCACCAACGTCCTGGAAACGTCCTAAAAAACATTTTCAACCCTCCCGAATTTTCCCAAGAATCTTTTTTACATTTTGAGTTGTTACTTACTGATAATATAATAAAAACATAATACATTTTGTTGATAAAATAATATATATTTTTCCAGACAAGATTTGTTCAGCCGACACCACCCTCAGTAAACTATGTCTGCGCGAAGGTCTCCACCCAGCCCCCTGGGTCTCCGTGAGCCTCCCACTGTGCCACCACCCCCCTGCGTCTGCCCTCACACCAGGCGCGGAGCGGGGGGGCGTCCGGGACTGAGGCCCTGAATCTCACTTCAAAAGCCCCCCCATCTTTTTTTAAGCTTTTGTACTTTCACTGCCACCTAGTGGAAAGGACATGCAACAGCATGGATAATACTTCTACTAAACCATGGGCCTATGGTGGCTGAGCACTGTCGGCCTACCACTTCTAAAATAGATAAAAGCAAACAAAGAAACGATCCATCTCCATCATCCTACTTTGAATCCACTGAAAGTTAGTCTCAAATGTACATGTCTCAGTTCTGCCATCATTGTGGTTCACATAAAGATCTCCTGAAGTTAAGTACAGCCTTGAGCAGGCCCTGCACCTGAGAATATCATTATATATATTAACCATATCATATATTATAGTTAGCCCTCCAATCACAGCCCCTCCAATCACAGCCCTCCAATCACAGCCCTCCAATCACAGCCCTCCAATCACAGCCCTCCAATCACAGCTCTCCAATCTAACCAGCTTTAAATGTTGAACTAATTGTCTCACTAACGAGGGAACCCTCTGCAGGCGCTGGATTGGCTGCTGCAGTCAGGTGACCACTACCTGGCCACCCACACGTCGCCAGGGGCAACCGTCACTCAGACTCAGGAACTACTGGCTGAGCACCGACAGTTCTGCGTGTCAGCCAAGGTCTCTCTCTCTCTCTGTCTCTCTCTCTGTCTCTCTCTCTGTCTGTCTCTCTCTCTCTCTTCTCTCTGTCTGTCTGTCTGTCTGTCTGTCTGTCTGTCTGTCTGTCTGTCTGTCTGTCTGTCTGTCTGTCTGTCTCTCTCTCTCTCTCTCTCTCTCTCTCTCTCTCTCTCTCTCTCTCTCTCTCTCTCTCTCTCTCTCTCTCTCTCTCTCTCTCTCTCTCTCTCTCTCTCTCTCTCTCTCTCTCTCTCTCTCTCTCTCTCTCTCTCTCTCTCTCCCTCTCTCTCCCTCCACCACTCTAACCCTCTCTCTCTCTCTCTCTCTCCCTCTCTCTCCCTCCACCACTCTAACCCTCTCTCTCTCTCTCCCTCCTCTCTCACCCTGCCTCTCTCTCCCAGCGTATCCAGGAGAAGGTCCACCTGTTGATCCAGCTGGCTGAGAGCATGCTGGCTAAAGGCCACGCCCACCGGGCGGAGCTCCGCCGCTGTGTGGCTGGGGTGGACAAGCGTTATCGTGACTTCAGCGGCCGGATGGGTCAATACCGCCACCTGCTGGACACCGCCCTGGGGGGCTGCAGCCAGGTAACACACCCCGCCTCTACCTTTTACCGTGGTAACACACCCTGCCTCTACCTGTTATCGTGGTAACACACCCCGCCTCTACCTGTTACCGTGGTAACACACCCCGCCTCTACCTGTTTACCGTGTGGTAACCACACCCCGCCTCTACCTGTTACCGTGGTAACACACCCCGCCTCTACCTGTTACCGTGGTAACACACCCCGCCTCTACCTGTTACCGTGGTAACACACCCCGCCTCTACCTGTTACCGTGGTAACACACCCCTCCACTACCTGTTACCGTGGTAATACACCCCTCCACTACCTGTTACCGTGGTAACACACCCACTACCCGTTACCGTGGTAACACACCCCTCCACTACCTGTTACCGTGGTAACTTACCCCTCCTCTACCTGTTACCGTGGAAACACACCCCTCCACTACCTGTTACCGTGGTAACTAACCCCTCCTCTACCTGTGCGTATGGGTGTGGTTGTCAGGACAACAAGGACCTGGAGCTGGATCTGATCCCCAACAGTCTGTCGGACTCGGACCCCGAGGTTAACCTCAGCGACCCGGACCACCAGCTGAGTGACGAGAAGAGGAGGACGGCCCGCAAGAAAGAGTGAGAGAGGGGGAGGGAGGGAGGGAGGGAGGGAGAGGGAGGGGGAGAGAGAGAGAGAGAGAGAGAGGAGAGAGAGAGAGAGAGGAGAGAGAGAGAGAGGGAGAGAGAGAGAGAGAGAGAGAGGAGGGAGGGAGAGAGGGGGAGAGGGGGAGGGAGGGAGGGAGGGAGGGAGATGTCAAAGATGGATTAAAATTGGCGAGTTAATAGGTGGGATAAATAAGGATGTTAACTCTTCGGTTAACTCTTCATTTCAGAAACTTCCTAACTCTGAAATCGTATCCTAGCGGCGGCGGTAAGCCGCTGCTAGGAGCATGTGTTGGCCGTCCTTTTTCAGTGAACTGCGTTGGCTTCTATGAGCTTAGGGACCGTCTGCAAAGTGCAAAACTGAAAACGACCACAATGGTCAAATTTCAATAGCGTCGCCATTATTGACTCTAGAGCCCCAAAACGTGTTCCATATAGGTATGGCCTCTTTATGGTAATACCACAACCTTTAGTTTTGAAAAATATATATATATTCTTATTTTTTAGGATTTTTTATTTAGCAACAATTTCAATAGTGTCACCATTATTGACTCTAGAGCCCCTAAACACTTGACATAGAGGCACGGCCTCTTTATGGTCCTACTACAACCTTAAGCTAAGGTTCTGTGTGTTAGCTAAGGTTCTGTGTGTTAGCTAGTAGCATCACCATTATTGACTCTAGAGCCCCTAAACTCTTGTCATAGAGGCACGGCCTCTTTATGGTCCTACTACAACCTTTAGCTAAGGTTCTGTGTGTTAGCTAAGGTTCTGTGTGTTAGCTAAGGTTCTGTGTGTTAGCTAAGGTTCTGTGTGTTAGCTAGTAGTGTCACCATTATTGACTCTAGAGCCCCTAAACTCTTGTCATAGAGGCACGGCCTCTTTATGGTCCTACTACAACCTTTAGCTAAGGTTCTGTGTGTTAGCTAAGGTTCTGTGTGTTAGCTAGTAGCATCACCATTATTGACTCTAGAGCCCCTAAACTCTTGACATAGAGCACGGCCCTCTCATGGTCCTTACTGCAACT
>OLKM01002527.1:33065-50565 GCA_900291075.1 Melanogrammus aeglefinus
TACTTACTAGGTGTATATATCTGTGTGTATACTGTGCATACTACTAGGTGTATAACGTGTTGTACTCTACCCTACAGTTAGTGAACACACACACACACACACACACACACACACACACACACACACACACACACACACACACACACACACACACACACACACACACACACACACACACACACACACACACACACACACATATATATACGTACACAATCCCCCTAGTGGGATTAATAAAGTTGTATTGCATTGTATTGAAGGTATTCTTAATGTACTGTGTGTACTACTAGGTAAATATTACCAGGTATACTGTGTGTACTACTAGGTTTATACTGTGTGTACTACTACTAGGTATATACTGTGTGTACTACTAGTTATATACTGTGTGTACTACAAGGTGTATACTGTGAGTACTACAAGGTGTATACTGTGTATACTGTGTATACTACTAGGTGTATACTGTGAGTACTACAAGGTGTATTCTGTGTGTATACTGTGTGTACTACTAGGTGTATACTGTGTGTATACTGTGCATACTACTAGGTGTATACTGTGTGTACTACTAGGTGTATACTGTGTGTATACTGTGCATACTACTAGGTGTATACAGTGTGTACTATCCAGAGGAAGAACAGAGTTTCTTCACTTCTGACGCTGAAGAAAAGCCGTCTGGACCAGTGCCAGCAGTACCTGATGTTCCAGAAACCCCACACACAGCAGGTACACACACACACACACACACACACACACACACACACACACACACACACACCACACACACACACACACACCAACACACACACACACACCACACACACACACAGCAGGTACACACGCACACACACAGCAGGTACACAAACTTCAAACTAACGTCTTTCACCAACGTCCTGGAAACGTCCTAAAAAACATTTTCAACCCTCCCGAATTTTCCCAAGAATCTTTTTTACATTTTGAGTTGTTACTTACTGATAATATAATAAAAACATAATACATTTTGTTGATAAAATAATATATATTTTTCCAGACAAGATTTGTTCAGCCGACACCACCCTCAGTAAACTATGTCTGCGCGAAGGTCTCCACCCAGCCCCCTGGGTCTCCGTGAGCCTCCCACTGTGCCACCACCCCCCTGCGTCTGCCCTCACACCAGGCGCGGAGCGGGGGGGCGTCCGGGACTGAGGCCCTGAATCTCACTTCAAAAGCCCCCCCATCTTTTTTTAAGCTTTTGTACTTTCACTGCACCGTAGTGGGAAAGGACATGGCCAAACAGCTATCGGAATAATACTTCTACTAAACCATGGGCCTATGGTGGCTGAGCACTGTCGGCCTACCACTTCTAAAATAGATAAAAGCAAACAAAGAAACGATCCATCTCCATCATCCTACTTTGAATCCACTGAAAGTTAGTCTCAAATGTACATGTCTCAGTTCTGCCATCATTGTGGTTCACATAAAGATCTCCTGAAGTTAAGTACAGCCTTGAGCAGGCCCTGCACCTGAGAATATCATATATATATTAACCATATCATATATATAGTTAGCCCTCCAATCACAGCCCTCCAATCACAGCCCTCCAATCACAGCCCTCCAATCACAGCCCTCCAATCACAGCCCTCCAATCACAGCTCTCCAATCTAACCAGCTTTAAATGTTGAACTAATTGTCTCACTAACGAGGGAACCCTCTGCAGGCGCTGGATTGGCTGCTGCAGTCAGGTGACCACTACCTGGCCACCCACACGTCGCCAGGGGCAACCGTCACTCACTCAGGAACTACTGGCTGAGCACCGACAGTTCTGCGTGTCAGCCAAGGTCTCTCTCTCTCTCTGTCTGTCTCTCTGTCTCTCTCTCTGTCTGTCGTCTCTCTCTCTCTCTGTCTGTCTGTCTGTCTGTCTGTCTGTCTGTCTGTCTGTCTGTCTGTCTGTCTGTCTGTCTGTCTGTCTGTCTGTCTGTCTCTCTCTCTCTCTCTCTCTCTCTCTCTCTCTCTCTCTCTCTCTCTCTCTCCTTTCTCTTTTTTTTCTTCTTTCTCGCTTCTTTCCTTTCTTCTTTTTTTTTCTCTTTTGGGTCTCTGGGTTTTCCTCTTGTGTCTCTGTTCTTCTCTCTCTTTCTCTCTCCCTCCTCTCCCTCCACCCTCTGTCTCCCTCTCTGTCTCTCTCTCTCTCTCTCTCCCTCTCTCTCCCTCCACCACTCTAACCCTCTCTCTCTCTCTCCCTCCTCTCTCACCCTGCCTCTCTCTCCCAGCGTATCCAGGAGAAGGTCCACCTGTTGATCCAGCTGGCTGAGAGCATGCTGGCTAAAGGCCACGCCCACCGGGCGGAGCTCCGCCGCTGTGTGGCTGGGGTGGACAAGCGTTATCGTGACTTCAGCGGCCGGATGGGTCAATACCGCCACCTGCTGGACACCGCCCTGGGGGGCTGCAGCCAGGTAACACACCCCGCCTCTACCTTTTACCGTGGTAACACACCCCGCCTCTACCTTTTACCGTGGTAACACACCCCGCCTCTACCTGTTACCGTGGTAACACACCCCGCCTCTACCTGTTACCGTGGTAACACACCCCGCCTCTACCTGTTACCGTGGTAACACACCCACCACCCGCCACTACCTGTTACCAGGGTAACACACCCTCCCTCCACTACCTGTTACCGTGGTAACACACCCCTCCACTACCCCTAACCGTGGTAACACACCCCTCCACTACCTGTTACCGTGGTAATACACCCCTCCACTACCTGTTACCGTGGTAACACACCCACTACCCGTTACCGTGGTAACACACCCCTCCACTACCTGTTACCGTGGTAACTTACCCCTCCTCTACCTGTTACCGTGGAAACACACCCCTCCACTACCTGTTACCGTGGTAACTAACCCCTCCTCTACCTGTGCGTATGGGTGTGGTTGTCAGGACAACAAGGACCTGGAGCTGGATCTGATCCCCAACAGTCTGTCGGACTCGGACCCCGAGGTTAACCTCAGCGACCCGGACCACCAGCTGAGTGACGAGAAGAGGAGAGACGGCCCGCAAGAAAGAGTGAGAGAGGGGAGGGAGGGAGAGAGAGGGAGAGGAGGGGAGAGAAGAGAGAGAGAGAGAAGAGAGACGAGAGAGAAGAGAGCGAGAGAGAGGGGGAAGAGGGTGAGAGAGAGAGAGAGAGGAGGAGGGAGGGGGAGAGGGCGGGAGGGAGGAGGGAAGGGGAGGGAGAAGGTCAAAGATGGTATAAAAATTGGCGAGTTAATAGGTGGTGATAAAATAAGGATGTTTAACTCTTCGGTTTATACTCTTCATTTCAGAAACTTCCTAACTCTGAAATCGTATATCCTAAGCCGGCGGCGGTAAGCCGCTGCTAGGAGCATGTGTGTTGGCCGTCCTTTTTCAGTGAACTGCGTTGGCTTCTATGAGCTTAGGGACCGTCTGCAAAGTGCAAAACTGAAAACGACCACAATGGTCAAATTTCAATAGCGTCGCCATTATTGACTCTAGAGCCCCAAAACGTGTTCCATATAGGTATGGCCTCTTTATGGTAATACCACAACCTTTAGTTTTGAAAAATATATATATATTCTTATTTTTTAGGATTTTTTATTTAGCAACAATTTCAATAGTGTCACCATTATTGACTCTAGAGCCCCTAAACACTTGACATAGAGGCACGGCCTCTTTATGGTCCTACTACAACCTTAAGCTAAGGTTCTGTGTGTTAGCTAAGGTTCTGTGTGTTAGCTAGTAGCATCACCATTATTGACTCTAGAGCCCCTAAACTCTTGTCATAGAGGCACGGCCTCTTTATGGTCCTACTACAACCTTTAGCTAAGGTTCTGTGTGTTAGCTAAGGTTCTGTGTGTTAGCTAAGGTTCTGTGTGTTAGCTAAGGTTCTGTGTGTTAGCTAGTAGTGTCACCATTATTGACTCTAGAGCCCCTAAACTCTTGTCATAGAGGCACGGCCTCTTTATGGTCCTACTACAACCTTTAGCTAAGGTTCTGTGTGTTAGCTAAGGTTCTGTGTGTTAGCTAGTAGCATCACCATTATTGACTCTAGAGCCCCTAAACTCTTGACATAGAGGCACGGCCTCTTCATGGTCCTACTGCAACCTTCAGCTAAGGTTCTGTGTGTTAGCTAGTAGCATCACCATTATTGACTCTAGAGCCCCCTAACTCTTGACATAGAGGCACGGCCTCTTTATGGTCCTACTACAACCTTTGTGACGGGGAGAGGGGAGGGAGGGGTTGGAGGCACAGACCTTTTCGATTGATTTAGTATTTGTGTTATGTGTTATTTTACTGTATAGGGTGGTTGTTGAGGTAACATACCTTTTGTTAAATATATGTAAATAATTATTTTAAAGATTACACGTATTGTGTTCAATCTCTCCCTGCTCATTACTTTGCACAAATGTACTGTATGTACACCCTTCTGGTGCCGGCAGACACATAGAAACCTTGTTTTTTCCAAAAAAAACTGCGAGAGGGAAAAAACATTTGACCTCTGCTGCTGCAACTCCATCCGGGGAAACACTGCACAGCCCCTGTCCTCGATAACTGGCAGCAGCACTGCTGGTAGTATGAAGACGAAGAGCATCACAACAGAAACGTGATGGCTGAAAAGCTACCTAGAGACCGCATAATGATTTGTTCCATTTTCCTGACCATATTGTAATTTCATTTTATCACCTGCAAAGACATTTCATTTTGAATTAGTTGGAAGAATTACTTTACTACTTTATTACTCCTCTTCTTGTTCTCTGTTCCAATAACCTCCTTGGCCGTAGCGTTAAAAGTAACTCGTTCTCTCCATCTCATGCACACTCTGAGTGCAGAAACAGACATAACCTGACAATTGATTGCCGATCGGAAAATCAGATTGACAGAACATTTAGGATTACCTGAGGTAAGATAAGATAGGGACCGAAGATAAGATAGGAAACGGCCAACAGGTTAGGGACTGCTTCTGTAATAGGAAGTTAGGATTTCTGTAATGAGGCCCCTGGATGCTAAAACCACGAGTGTGTGTGTGTGTGTGTGTGTGTGTGTGTGTGTGTGTGTGTGTGTGTGTGTGTGTGTGTGTGTGTGTGTGTGTGTGTGTGTGTGTGTGTGTGTGTGTGTGTGTGTGTGTGTAGGTACATCATGGCTGAACTGTTGCAGACGGAGAGGGTTTACGTCAGAGATCTACAGGAGTGCATTGAGGTACACGGCTACTGCATTATACTTTATTATACTGCACTCTACTATATTCTACTGCACTCTACTGTGGTCTACTGCAATATACTTTATTCTACTGCATGATACGTTATTCCACTGCACTCTGCTGTATTCTACTGCACTCTACTGTATTCCACTGCACTCTACTGTAGTATACTGCACTCTACTGTATTCCACTGCACTCCACTGTATTCTACTCCACTCTACTGTATTCCACTGCACTCCACTGTATTCTACTCCACTCTACTGTATTCCACTGCACTCCACTGTATTCTACTCCACTCTACTGTATTCCACTGCACTCCACTGTATTCCAGTAGTCTACTGCACTTTACTGTAGTCTACTGCACTCTACTGTATTCCACTGCACTATATTGTATTCCACTGCACTCTACTGCATTATACTGTATTCTTAAGTTTTGTACTGGGTTAGGGTTACACTTAGCTGTGGGAGGTAACAAGTTATCTATAATCTATATAAATGTCGTGATCCAACGATCTATATATAGTGATCTATAATCTATATATATAGTGATCTATAATCTATCTATATAGTGATCTATAATCTATATATCTGTAGACCTACCTGTGGGAGATGACCAGTGATCTATAATCTATATATATAGTGATCTATAATCTATATATCTGTAGACCTACCTGTGGGAGATGACCAGTGATCTATAATCTATATATATAGTGATCTATAATCTATATATCTGTAGACCTACCTGTGGGAGATGACCAGTGATCTATAATCTATATATATAGTGATCTATAATCTATATATCTGTAGACCTACCTGTGGGAGATGACCAGTGATCTATAATCTATATATATAGTGATCTATAATCTATATATCTGTAGACCTACCTGTGGGAGATGACCAGTGATCTATAATCTATATATATAGTGATCTATAATCTATATATCTGTAGACCTACCTGTGGGAGATGACCAGTGATCTATAATCTATATATATAGTGATCTATAATCTATATATCTGTAGACCTACCTGTGGGAGATGACCAGTGGCACCGATGTGCCGCTCGGACTTTCCAACAAAGACGAAGTTGTTTTCGGTAACCTTCTGGACATCCACGAGTTCCACAACAGGTAGACAATTATGTCCATATACATAATACATACATGTATATATATATATATATATATATATATATATATATATATATATATATATATATATATATATATATATATATATATATACTGTATATATTAGGGCTGTCAAACGATTAAACATTTTAATCGGGATTAATCACATAGTATTGGTGATTTGCGAGTATAACTCACGATTAATCACATTCTTTTTATTATATTTTAAATCCACGCCAATTGAAGTTAAATGAGTTATCAAGTGGAATGACACATTATCATTCATACCAAATGTACTTAAGAAGCAAAAACTAGACCAAGTCATGTTGAGGGGATTTTATGGACTCAGTGTGGGCTGAATTGTAAACAGGCTTTCAATAACTGCACGTGTAGTTTAATATAAAGTAAGTGTAGCTAAAAACTAAAATGAATTCTGATATGAATGTTGACATTTTGTGGGAATTAGTTTTATTTATATATAAAGACATTCATACATGCAGTGCTACACACCCGTCCATGCGTCCATTTGTGTGTGTTCGCAGTATCTTTCTGAAGGAACTGGAGAACTATGAACAGCTTCCTGAGGATGTTGGACACTGCTTCGTCACCTGGGTAACATGAGACTGGGTGGATGTGTGTATATTAGACAGACACACTGAACTCTGCGTGTTTGTCTGTTTATGTTTTAAGTCCTGCCTCTCTCTGATAGGCTGATAAGTTCCACATGTACGTGACGTACTGCCGTAACAAGCCGGACTCCAGCCTGCTGGTTCAGCAGCACGGCTCAACCTTCTTTCAGGTTAGAAATAACCCATTACTATGGTTACAATGCACCATCACCACGGCAACAACACACACCATCGCCTTGGTAGCAACAAACCATTAGTCATTAATGCTAGTGGAAGCAACACTATTCTACCACCAACAACACGCCCAACTGTCACCATGACAACAACATGCCCCTCTATCACCATGACAACAACCCACCCCTCTATCACCATGACAACAACCCACCCCTCTATCACCATGACAACAAACCACCCCTATATCACCATGACAACAATACGCCCCCCGTCACCATGACAACAACCCACCCCTCTATCACCATGACAACAACCCACCCCTCTATCACCATGACAACAACCCACCCCTCTATCACCATGACAACCACCAGCCCCTCTATCACCATGACAACAAAAGCCCCCTCTATCACCATGACAACAAAAAAAACCTCTATCTCCATGACAACAACATGCCCCTCTATCACCATGACAACAATACACCCCCTCTATTACCATGACAACGTCCTCATGTGTGTGCAGGAAGTCCAGAGGAGGCATGGTCTGGCCAACTCCATCTCCTCCGCCCTCATCAAACCGGTCCAGAGAATCACCAAGTACCAGCTGCTACTCAAGGTGCACACACACACACACACACACACACATAGAGACCCAGTGATGTAGAGCTACAGTGATGTAGAGCTACAGCTATACATCCAGATACACACACACACATAGAGCTACAGTGATGTAGAGCTACAGCTATACATCCAGATACACACACACACACACACACACACACATAGAGCTACAGTGATGTAGAGCTACAGCTATACATCCAGATACACACACACACACATAGAGCTACAGTGATGTAGAGCTACAGCTATACATCCAGATACACACACACACACATAGAGCTACAGTGATGTAGAGCTACAGTGATGTAGAGCTACAGCTATACATCCAGATACACACACACACATAGAGACACAGGGATGTAGAACTACAGCTATACATCCAGATACACACACACACACACACACACACACACATAGAGCTACAGTGATGTAGAGCTACAGTGATGTAGAGCTACAGCTATACATCCAGATACACACACACACATAGAGCTACAGTGATGTAGAGCTACAGCTATACATCCAGATACACACACACACATAGAGACACAGGGATGTAGAACTACAGCTATACATCCAGATACACACACACACACACACACACACACATAGAGCTACAGTGATGTAGAGCTACAGTGATGTAGAGCTACAGCTATACATCCAGATACACACACACACATAGAGCTACAGTGATGTAGAGCTACAGCTATACATCCAGATACACACACACACATAGAGACACAGGGATGTAGAACTACAGCTATACATCCAGATACATGGACACACACATAGAGCTACAGGGATGTAGAGCTACAGCATGTATTTGTGCAGGAGCTGCTGGCGTGCTGTGAGGAGGGGAAAGGAGAGATCAAGGAGGGTCTGGACGTCATGCTCAGCGTCCCCAAGAGAGCTAACGATGCTATGCACGTTAGCATGCTTGAAGGTATCACACATGCATGTTTATCCATGTTTATTCAGCATTATATAGGGTTAGGGTTTGAGTGTTTATCTATAGATATAGTATATGTAGATGTATATAAATATGTATATAGAGATCTAGATACAAAGTATCCAGTGTGTACCAGTGTCCCTCCATGTGTGTACCAGTGTGTACCCGTGTGTACCAGTGTGTACCCGTGTCTCTCCGTGTGTGTACCAGTGTGTACCAGTGTGTACCAGTGTCTCTCCGTGTGTGTACCAGTGTGTACCAGTGTGTACCAGTGTGTACCCGTGTCTCTCCGTGTGTGTACCAGTGTGTACCAGTGTCTCTCCGTGTGTGTACCAGTGTGTACCAGTGTGTACCCGTGTCTCTCCGTGTGTGTACCAGTGTGTACCAGTGTGTACCAGTGTCTCTCCGTGTGTGTACCAGTGTGTACCAGTGTGTACCCGTGTCTCTCCGTGTGTGTACCAGTGTGTACCAGTGTGTACCAGTGTGTACCCGTGTCTCTCCGTGTGTGTCCAGGGGTGGAGGAGGGCGTGGAGGTGCAGGGGGAGCTACTCCTCCAGGACTCCTTCCAGGTCTGGGAACCAAAGTCTCTGATCAGGAAGGGGCGGGACCGACACCTCTTCCTGTTTGAGCTGTCACTCATCTTCAGCAAGGAGATCAAGGACTCGAGTGGGAGGACGAAATACATTTACAAGAGCAGACTGAGGGTACTTTTACACTCACAGTACACACATAGTACACACACAGCACGGGAGAACCAAATACATTTACAAGAGCAGACTGAGGGTACTTTTACACTCACAGTACACACATAGTACACACACAGCACGGGAGAACCAAATACATTTACAAGAGCAGACTGAGGGTACTTTTACACTCACAGTACACACATAGTACACACACAGCACGGGAGAACCAAATACATTTACAAGAGCAGACTGAGGGTACTTTTACACTCACAGTACACACATAGTACACACACAGCACGGGAGAACCAAATACATTTACAAGAGCAGACTGAGGGTACTTTTACACTCACAGTACACACATAGTACACACATAGTACACACCTTATACACAGTACACACATAGTACACACACACACAACACACCTTATACACAGTACACACATAGTACACACTCAGTACACACCTTATACACAGTACACACATAGTACACACACAGTACACACCTTATACACAGTACACACATAGTACACACACAGTACACACCTTATACACAGTACACACATAGTACACACACAGTACACACCGTATACACAGTACACACATAGTACACACACAGTACACACCTTATACACAGTACACACATAGTACACACACAGTACACACCTTATACACAGTACACACATCGTACACAGTGACACATATTACACACATTATACACATGACACACATAGTATACACAGTTAACAGTAAACATTATACACACATTTTACACAAAGTACACATTGGTGTGATGTTGATCCAGTGGTACGAGGGTTCTGATTGGTTGGTGGTATGAGGGTTCTGATTGGTTGGTGGTGCGAGGGTTCTGATTGGTTGGTGGTATGAGGGTTCTGATTGGTTGGTGGTATGAGGGTTCTGATTGGTTGGTGGTACGAGGGTTCTGATTGGTTGGTGGTATGAGGGTTCTGATTGGTTGGTGGTACGAGGGTTCTGATTGGTTGGTTGTACGAGGGTTCTGATTGGTTGGTGCTATGAGGGTTCTGATTGGTTGGTGGTACGAGGGTTCTGATTGGTTGGTGGTACGAGGGTTCTGATTGGTTGGTGGTATGAGGGTTCTGATTGGTTGGTGGTACAAGGGTTCTGATTGGTTGGTGGTACGAGGGTTCTGATTGGTTGGTGCTATGAAGGTTCTGATTGGTTGGTGGTACGAGGGTTCTGATTGGTTGGTGGTACGAGGGTTCTGATTGGTTGGTGGTGCTACGAGGGTTCTGATTGGTTGTTGTCAGACCTCAGAGCTGGGGGTGACGGAGCACATCGAGGGAGACCCCTGTAAGCTGGCTCTGTGGGTGGGCCGCACGCCCACCTCCGACAACAAGACCGTCCTGAAGGTACCCACCACGCACTACACCCTCGCACTACACACTGTATACAGACTACACACTACACACTGTATACACACTACACCCTGTATACACACTACACACTGCATACACACTACGCACTACACACTGTATACACACTACACCCTGTATACACACTACACACTGTATACACACTACACCCTGTATACACACTACACACTGTATACACACTACACCCTGTATACACACTACACACTGTATACACACTACGCACTACACACTGTATACTCCCTACACCCTGTATGCACACTACACACTGCATACACACTACGCACTACACACTGTATACACACTACACACTGTATACACACTACGCACTACACACTGTATACTCCCTACACACTGTATACTACTCACTACACACTGCATACACACTACACACTGTATACTACTCACTACACACTGTATACTCACTACACACTGTATACTACTCACTACACACTGTATACTCACTACACACTGTATACTACTCACTACACACTGTATACTCACAACACACTGTATACTACTCACTACACACTGTATACTCCCTAAACACTGTATACTACTCACTACACACTGCATACACACTACACACTGTATACTACTCACTACACACTGTATACTACTCACTAAACACTGTATACTCACTACACACTGTATACTACTCACTAAACACTGTATACTACTCACTAAACACTGTATACTCACTACACACTGAATACTACTCACTACACACTGTATACTACTCACTGAACACTGTATACTCACTACACACTGTATACTACTCACTACACACTGTATACTACTCACTAAACACTGTATACTCACTACACACTGTATACTACTCACTAAACACTGTATACTCACTACACACTGTATACTCCCTAAACACTGTATACTACTCACTACACACTGCATACACACTACACACTACACACTGTATACACACTACACACTATACTACTCAGTAAACACTGTATACTCACTAAACACTGTATACTACTAC
This sequence comes from Melanogrammus aeglefinus, assembly GCA_900291075.1. Taxonomy (NCBI): domain Eukaryota; kingdom Metazoa; phylum Chordata; class Actinopteri; order Gadiformes; family Gadidae; genus Melanogrammus; species Melanogrammus aeglefinus. The sequence continues at coordinate 44,836 of OLKM01002527.1, forward strand.
TAAACACTGTATACTCACTACACACTGTATACTGCTCACTAAACACTGTATACTCACTACACACTGTATACTACTCAGTAAACACTGAATACTACTCACTACACACTGTATACTACTCACTAAACACTATACTCACTACACACTGTATACTACTCACTAAACACTGTATACTCACTACACACTGTATACTACTCACTACACACTGTATACTACTCACTAAACACTGTATACTCACTACACACTGTATACTACTCACTACACACTGTATACTCACTACACACTGTATACTACTCACTAAACACTGAATACTACTCACTACACACTGTATACAACTCACTACACACTGTATACTACTCACTAAACACTGTATACTCACTACACACTGTATACTACTCACTAAACACTGTATACTCCACTCACTAAACACTGTATACTACTCACTAAACACTAGTATACTCACTACACACTGTATACTACTCACTACACACTGTATACTACTCACTAAACACTGAATACTACTCACTACACACTGTATACTACTCACTAAACACTGTATACTCACTACACACTGTATACTACTCACTACACACTATACTCACTACACACTGTATACTACTCACTAAACACTGAATACTACTCACTACACACTGTATACAACTCACTACACACTGTATACTACTCACTAAACACTGTATACTCACTACACACTGTATACTACTCACTAAACACTGAATACTACTCACTACACACTGTATACAACTCACTACACACTGTATACTACTCACTAAACACTGTATACTCACTACACACTGTATACTACTCACTACACACTGTATACTACTCACTACACACTGTATACTACTCACTACACACTGTATACTCACTACACACTGTATACTACTCACTAAACACTGTATACTACTCCCTACACACTGTATACTCACTACACACTGTATACTACTCAGTAAACACTGTATACTCCCTACACACTGTATACTACTCAGTAAACACTGTATACTCACTACACACTGTATACTCACTACACACTGTATACTACTCAGTAAACACTGTATACTCACTACACACTGTATACACACTACACACTGTATACTCCCTACACACTGTATACTCCCCACACACTGTATACTACTCACTACACACAATACACACTGCATACTCACTACACACTGTATACTCCCTACACACTGTATACTACTCACTACACACTGTATACTCCCTACACTGTATACTACTCATTACACACTGTGTACCCCCCACACACTGTATACTACTCACTACACACTGAATACACACTGCATACACACTATGCACTGTATACACACTGGATACTCACTACACACTGTATACTCCCTACACGCTGTATACACACTACAAACCGTATACTCCCTACACACTGTATACTCACTACACACTGTATACACACTACAAACTATACACACTACAAACTGTATACTCCCTACACACTGTATACACACTACACACTGTATACACACTGCACACTGTATACACACTACACACTGTATACACACTACACACTGTATACACACTACACACTGTATACACACTACACGCTGTATACACACTACACACTGTATACTCCCTACACACTGTATACTACTCAGTAAACACTGTATACACACTACACACTGTATACTCCCCAAACACTGTGTAGTGTGTATACACACTGTATACACACTACACACAGTATACTCCCTACACACTGTATACTACTCATTACACACTGTATACACACTACACACTGTATACACACTACACACTGTATACACTCTACACTAGGGCTGCAACAACGAATCCATAAAAATCGATTACTAAAACCAAATTTTGTCATCGATTCGTTGAGTCATGTGATACGTCCCTCGTAGGCGCGGCACTGTCTACAGCCAGCCGCCGTCAGGTTGGTTCGTGGTTCATGCACGCCCACAGCGAGCTTTAGTGTGAGCCACCACAGCTTGTATTGTGGTTATATCTTAACACTGGACTGTAGGTCTATATAAAGTGTTGTACCTTCACTCTCTTTGGGTTAAATAAACTCCTTCAACTCAGTATCCGTCTCTAGTCCAACCGAAAACTCTGTCAGCCGCTGCTGCTGCAGACGGTCTGCAGACGGGCTCAGAGTCGGCACCACGTGCATCAACAGTCATTCAAAGCAGCCGTAGTATCACACAACCGGACGGTGTAGGAAGTCCCGTCAGTTAAATATAGTAATCCAGTTTTTAAATCAAATGTTAAAATCGGCAGGATATAGAGCTAGTTAGCTTAAAAAAAGTCCCAAATGTTGTGTCAAATGTGATGTGTTCAGATCGGCTCGGTAATATGATTGATGCTTTCAAATGCAACACAAAAAAAAAGAAATTTGAGATTTTGGCGAAAACCCAGCAACATAAAATAGATAGTAAAGATGGAATTAAGACCTGTTTAACGTCCTATCTTGAACTATGATCATCTTATCAGCAATGAAAGCAATAATACAAGTTCTATTTCAAGGAGTCTCGAAAATGGTATCAATATCAATAAAGAATTAACGATCTGTCATCTGAGAGAAATGAAGACGATTTAATTAATTTAACCTTTAGTATTTACCAGTTAAAGATCTTATCGGTTGACCGGTTAACCATGGACATCCCTTGTATACTGTATATATATATAAATATATATCAAACATTGTATGTTTTTTTTGTGTTATCCCAGTTATGTTTTTTAATTTGTTTATCATTTAATATTACTTTTAATAGTTCCGGGACGTTGGAGCAATAACCTGGTGTTTTTACACTTCAGTCTGCACTGTGAATTTGAAGTAATGTTCAGTTTTTGAATAAAGATGCGGCAATTACAAATGTTTCTTTTTTTTATCCGATTCATCGATTAATCAAAAAGTAATCGACGATTAATCGATTATTAAAATAATGGTTAGTTGCAGCCCTGCACTACACACTGTATACTCACTACACTCTGTATACACGCTACACACTGTATACACACTACACACTGTATACTCACTACACTCTGTATACACGCTACACACTGTATACACACGACACACTTATAACCTGTAGGCGGCGTCTGTGGAGCTGAAGCAGGAGTGGGTCCGCAGCGTGTGAATAGTAGTGTAACTAGTAGTGTAACTAGTAGTGTAACTAGTAATGTAACTAGTAGTGTAACTAGTAGTGTAACTAGTAATGTAACTAGAAGTGTAACTAGTAATGTAACTAGTAATGTAACTAGTATGTAACTAGTAATGTAACTAGTAGTGTAACTAGTAATGTAACTAGTAGTGTAACTAGTAGTGTGCCCGGTAGGCGGCGTCCCTGGAGCTGAAGCAGGAGTGGGTCCGCAGCGTGTGAATAGTAGTGTAACTAGTAATGTAACTAGTAGTGTAACTAGTAATGTAACTAGTAGTGTAACTAGTAATGTAACTAGTAAGTGTAACTAGTAGTGTAACTAGTAATGTAACTAGTAGTGTAACTAGTAATGTAACTAGTAGTGTAACTAGTAGTGTAACTAGTAGTGTGTCCGGTAGGCGGCGTCCCTGGAGCTGAAGCAGGAGTGGGTCCGCAGCGTGCGTCAGGTGATCCAGGAGAGGCGGGGCCACCTGAGGGGGGCGCTGAGGGAGCCCATCCCCCTCCCCAAAACCCCGGGCCCCCCACTCACCAGGCAGCGCAACCGCAGGTACACACACTACACACTGTACACACACTACACTACACACTGTACACACACTACACTGCACACTGTTTACACACTACACTACACCCTGTACACACACTACACTACACACTGTACACACACTACACTACACACTGTACACACACTACACTGTACACTGTATCCACACTACACACCGTACACACACACTACACTACACACTGTATACACACTACACTGCATACTACACCCTGTACACACACTACACTACACACTGTACACACACTACAATAAACACTACATACTGTAAACACATTACACTACACACTACACACACTACACTGCACACTGTACACACACTACACTACACACTGTACACACACTACACTACACACTACACTTCACACTGTATACACACTACATGACACACTGTACATGCACTACACACTACACTACACACTACATACTGTGCACACATTACACTACACACTGTACACACACTACACTACACACTACACTTCACACTATACACACACTACACTGCACACTGTACACAAACTACACACTGTACACACACTACACACTGTACACACACACTACACTACACACTGTGCACACACTACACTACATACTACACACTGTACACACACTACACTACACACTGTACACACACTACACACTGTACACACACTACACTACACACTTCTCACACACTACACAATACACACTACACTACACACTGTACACACACTACACACTGTACACACACTACACTACACACTGTACACAAACTACACTATATACTACACACTGTACACACACTACACACTACACACACTACACACACTACACACACACACACTACACACTGTACACACACTACACACTGTACACACACTACACACACTACACTACACACTACACTTCACACTATACACACACTACACTGCACACTGTACACACACTACACACTGTACACACACTACACACTGTACACACACTACACACTGTACACACACACTACACACTGTACACACACTACACTACATACTACACACTGTACACACACTACACTACACACTGTACACACACTACACACTGCATACACACTACCCTAAACACACTGTACACACACTACACTACACACTTTGTACACACTACACTACACACTGTACACACACTACACTACACACTGTACACAAACTACACTACACACTGTATACACACTACACACCGTACACACACTACACTACACACTGTACACACACTACACTACACACTGTATACACACTACGCTACACAATACACACTGTATACACACTACACTACACACTGTACACACACTACACTACACACTGCATACACACTACACTACACAATACACTACACATACTACACTACACACTGTACGCACTGCACTACACACTGTACACACTACACTACACACTGTACTACACTAGTTTGTGCGTGTCATTATGTGTGTAAACAATGTGTCTGTGAATGTATGTGTGTGTAATTTCAAATATGTGTGTGTTTTTTTTGTGTGTGTGTTTGTGTGTGTGTGTGCACGTGCGTGTGTGCAGGGACACCAGTGAGGACGCTGACAGCCTGGGAGACGCCAGCAGCCAACCAGACAGCGTCTCGATCGCCTCCAGAACCTCTCAGAACAGTGACAAGGTACACAGTAACGCAAACTAACGCACACGCAGCTATCAATACACACACTGACACACACCCAGTCATCAATATACACACTAATGCAAACTAACACACACCCAGTCATCAATATACACACTGACACACACCCAGTCATCAATATACACACTAATGCAAACTAACACACACTAACAAACTAACACACTAATAATCTAATCACCTGGTTCTATCTGTCTGGAGGCTGTGTGGTGGTGGTGTTAATAATCTAATCACCTGGTTCTATCTGTCTGGAGGCTGTGTGGTGGTGGTGTTAATAATCTAATCACCTGGTTCTAGCTGTCGGGAGGCTGTGAACTAGTGGTGGTGCTGCTGGACGTCTCTGCGGGCGGA
>OLKM01002527.1:53065-58065 GCA_900291075.1 Melanogrammus aeglefinus
CCCCAAACGCAGCGCAGCAGCAGCTCTCGGACAGGAAAACACACTGAAGGTACCACACCTAAGAAACAATAAGAACAAAACAACAAAAACTAATGACAACAAGCTAACATCAACCACAGAGACCCTAGAACAATAACTAATGACAACAAGCTAACATCAACCACAGATACCCTAGAACAATAACTAATGACAACAAGCTAACATCAACCACAGATACCCTAGAAACAATAACTCAATACAACAAGCTAACATCAACCACAGATACCTAGAACAATAACTAATGACAACAAGCCTAACATCAACACAGATACCCTAGAACAATAACTAATGAACACAAGCTAACATCACCACAGAGACCCTAGAACAATAACTATGCAACAAAGCTACACAACCACAGTACCCTAGAACAATAACTCAATGACAACAACTAACACCAACAACCACAGATACCCGTTAGACAATAACTAATGACAACAGCTAAGCATCAACCAACAGATCCCAAACAATAACTAATGACAGACAACTAACATCAACCACATACCCTAGAACAGATAACAATGACAACAACTAACTTCAACCACAAACCTAGAACTAACAATGACAACAAGCTAACATCAACCACATATACCCTAGTAGAACAAAACTAATTACAATCAAGCAACATCAACCACAATACCCAGAACAAAATAATGACAACAAGCAATAACACCAACCACAGAAACCCGTTAGAACAATAAACTAATGACAAAAATCTAACACAAACCATAGATACCCAGAACAATAACTAATACAACAAGCAACATCAACCATTAATACCCTAGCATCTCATCAATATAAACCATAAATGATGTTCACATGTTATAATATAAACATTGAAGGTTCACTGGATATAATCAGTAAGGTTTATTGATGCTTAATATAATCATTATAATGTTCACTATGTAATATAAACATGTAAGTTCACTATTAATATAAACATTGTAACTCCACTATGGTTATATAATCATTTAATATTATGCAAAAATCAAGTTCCTATGTAATAAACATGTAATGTTACATGATATAAACTTGTAATTCACTATTGCTAATAATCATGTAAAGGTTATTATGCTAATATAATCATTGTAAGTTACGATTAATATAAACATTGTAAGGTTCACTATAATATAAACATTGTACTTCACTAGCTTAATAACATTTAATGCACTATGTTAAATACCGTTAATTCATTGTAGTTCACTATTGTTAATATAACATTGTAAGGTTCACGTTAATATAATCACTTGTAAAGTCACTATGTTTAATATTACATTGGTAAGTTCACATTTAATTAAACATTTAAGGTTTCACTATGTTAATATAAACATTTAAGGTTCACTTTTTAATATTAAACATTGTTAACGGTTCACTTCCGTTTATGATTACTAAGTAGTTAAAAATCCTATATTAACCGTTACGTGTTTGATTGCTACGTGCTGACAGCCCTATACTTGTGTGATTGTCTAGCGTGGCTACCAGTCCTTTATACTGTTTGTAAGGCTACGGTGCTGACAAGTCCGTATACTGTGTTTGTGATTGCTAGTGTGCTGACAGCCCGTATGCTGGGTTGTGATTGCTAGGAGTGGTTGGGCTGCCAGTCTGTAACTGTGTTTGATTGGCTAGCGCTGGCGACAGCCGGTATACTGTTGTTGTGATTGCTAGCGTTGATACAGCCCGGATATACTATGTTGATTAGCTAGCGGTTGGCTACAGCCCCGTTATACTGTGTTGTATTGTAGCGGGTTGCTGACAGCCGGTATACTGTTTGATTGCTACGTGGCGACCAGTCCGTGCCGAGGTGAGTCAGGTAAGGCTCATGCCCAAAAAAACCACCAACTTCAGCTCGCGAGAGACAACAACCAGAAACTGACCACCCCCTCACAGCAACCCACCACTCGGTTGACTCACGTCACAGACACACAACACAAATACACCCTCACATAACACACACTCACACAACACAAACTTCTCTCCGAAGGTCGCCTTGACGATTCGGTCCAGGGAGGAGAGGAGGAGCAGAAGCAAGAGAGCCCTAGCACCCCCTCCCCCCCACCCAAGATCATCAAGACCCAAACACTCCCCAGGTTACTACCCCCATAACTACCCCCCTACACTACACACGAACACACCCCAACTACACTCCAACTACCCCCGTAACTACACCCCTAATTACCCCCATAACTACAAGTAACTACCCAGCGTTAACTACCCCCGTTACTACAGACTAACTACCCCCGTAACTAACACCCCGAACTAACCCCTAACATCCCGTTAAACTACACCCCTAACTGACCCCTAAACTACCCCCTAACACCCCTAATACACACCTAAAACTACACCTTAACTTACACTAACTACTCCCCTATACACCCCGTAAACTACACCTGTAACTACAACCTAACTACCACTGTTAACTACACCTTACTGGACTGGGGTGCATCGTCTGTACAGTTCTCGCGCGTCAGTTTTGACTGCCTTCCATGCACTTTGACTGCAGAAGTTTCAACACTGCTACGGTTGCCTGGAATCACCATATTATCATATACTTAGCAACATTTGTGTTATGAAATTATGTTCAGCACGGTAGAAAGGTACACTTTCAAGTTTTATTCTAAAAATATAATTCTTAATCCCTCTGTCTCTCTCCTCAGCTCAGATCGACCAAGCCAACGAGTCATACAACTGACACGGAACAATCCATGAGAGACGCAGTAGGACGCAACACATGGCCTTATGTAGTATTAGTGCTCCTGATCGACGTTAGATGCTGTTTGGTTGCCTTCAGGTTTTTGTCAGTGAGCTTTCCATCAGAAAAACTATGTTGAAAATCTGGGATTCTTGATTGAGAATATGATCTCCATTAGACCAACAAAGCTACCCGCAGACATAGTATTATCAGTAAATAAACTCTTGTCTCCTCTCGCTGTCTCTCTCTCTCTCTCTCTCTCTTCTCTCTCTCTCTCCTCCCTCCTCTCCTCTCTCTCCTCCTCCTCTCTCTCTCTCTCTCTCTCTCTCTCCTCTCTCTCTCTTTCCTCCTCTCGTCTCTTCCTGTCTCGTGTCTCTCTCTCTCTCTCTCTCTCTCTCTCTGTCTCTGTCTCTCCTCTCTCCTGATGTCTCTCTTCCCCCCTTTTCTCCCCCTCTTCTCCTCCCTCCTCCCCCCTCCATTTATTTCCGTCTCGATTCAGGGAACCCCAGAAGCATGAGAGAAGACAAGATTGTGTTTGAAACCCACCAGATCACGACTGGCACCGAGACATGCTACAAACAAGCTAGACACACCACATGCGCAATCATATACTCTCATACACCGTGATATCTCATTTCTTGTTTGGGTTGTAGTTCTTCCAGTGGGAGTTGGAACGTTGTCTCCCAGATCAAACCTGCTGCTGAAAACTGTTCATTAAACATGTAGGTACCTGTCTGTCTGGCCGGCGAGCTGTCTCTCTCCCTGTTGGTCTGGCTACCTTTCTGTCGGTCTGTCTGTCTGGCGGTCTGTCTGGCTAGCTGTTTGTCTGACAGAGTATGTGTCTGGCTAGCTGTCTGTCTGACAGAGTTTGTGTCTGGTTAGCTGTCTGTCTGATAGAGTGTGTGTCTGGCTAGCTGTCTGTCTAGCGGTCTGTCTGGCTAGCTGTTTGTCTGACAGAGTATGTGTCTGGCTAGCTGTCTGTCTGACAGAGTTTGTGTCTGGTAAGCTGTCTGTCTGATAGAGTGTGTGTCTGGCTAGCTGTCTGTCTAACAGAGTGTGTGTCTGGCTAGCTGTCTGTCTACAGAGTTTGTGTCTGGCTAGTTGTCTGTTCTGACAGAGTGTGTGTCTGGCTAGCTGTCTGTCTAAAAGAGTGTGTCTGGCTAGCTGTCTGTCTAACAGAGTGTGTGTCTGGCTAGCTGTCTGTCTAACAGAGTGTGTGTCTGGCTAGCTGTCGGTCTGACAGAGTTTGTGTCTGGCTAGCTGTCTGTCTGACAGAGTGTGTATCTGGCTAGCTGTCTGTCTGACAGAGTGTGTGTCTTGCAGGAGCGTCGTCTTCACATGTACGTGGTTTACTGCCAGAATAAGCCACACTCAGAGTTCCTCGTTATCCAATACGAAAGCTTCTTTGAGGTATGATGTCACTTCCTGTCACCAAAGTAGATATTCATCTACAGCGAGCAGATTGTAAACATACCATAATGTACCTGTCTGTGAGAAGAGTGTAAACATACCATAATGTACCTGTCTGTGAGCAGAGTGTAAACATACCATAATGTACCTGTCTGTGAGCAGAGTGTAAACATACCATAATGTACCTGTCTGTGAGAAGAGTGTAAACATACCATAATGTACCTGTCTGTGAGCAGAGTGTAAACATACCATAATGTACCTGTCTGTGAGCAGAGTGTAAACAGACCATAATGTACCTGTCTGTGAGCAGAGTGTAAACAGACCATAATGTACCTGTCTGTGAGCAGAGTGTAAACATACCATAATGTACCTGTCTGTGGGCAGAGTGTAAACAGACCATAATGTACCTGTCTGTGAGCAGAGTGTAAACAGACCATAATGTACCTGTCTGTGAGCAGAGTGTAAACAGACCATAATGTACCTGTCTGTGAGCAGAGTGTAAACAGACCATAATGTACCTGTCTGTGAGCAGAGTGTAAACAGACCATAATGTACCTGTCTGTGAGCAGAGTGTAAACAGACCATAATGTACCTGTCTGTGAGCAGAGTGTAAACATACCATAATGTACCTGTCTGTGAGCAGAGTGTAAACAGACCATAATGTACCTGTCTGTGGGCAGAGTGTAAACAGACCATAATGTACCTGTCTGTGAGCAGAGTGTAAACAGACCATAATGTACCTGTCTGTGAGCAGAGTGTAAACAGACCATAATGTACCTGTCTGTGAGCAGGAGATCCAGCGGGAGATCAGCTGCCGAATGTCAATCAGCGACTACCTGATCAAACCGGTCCAGAGGATCACCAA
>OLKM01002527.1:60565-65260 GCA_900291075.1 Melanogrammus aeglefinus
TATATATATATAACTGTTTCTATGTATATACATATAACTTGTCTATAACTATATATATATAACTGTTTCTATGTATATACATATAACTTGTCTATAGCTGTATATACATATAACTGTGTCTATGTCTATAACTATATATATATAACTGTTTCTATGTATATACATATAACTTGTCTATAACTGTGTAGAGAGCGGTGGAGTTGATGTCGTTGGTCCCCAAACGGTGTAACGACATGATGAACCTGGGCAGGCTTCAGGGATATGAGGTGAGGGTCATGTTGGTCTGTTGTGTGTGTGTGTGTGTGTGTGTGTGTGTGTGTGTGTGTGTGTGTGTGTGTGTGTGTGTGTGTGTGTGTGTGTGTGTGTGTGTGTGTGTGTGTGTGTGTTTGTGTGTGTAGTAAAATCATATGTGGATGTATGGATCTATATATAGATGTTGGTACCCCTCTGTTAATGTGTGTACTGTGTGTGTGTGTGTGTGTGTGTACTGTGTGTGTGTGTGTGTGTGTGTGTGTGTGTGTGTGTGTGTGTGTGTGTGTGTGTGTGTGTGTGTGTGTACTGTGTGTGTGTGTGTGTGTGTGTACTGTGTGTGTGTGTGTGTGTGTGTGTGTGTGTACTGTGTGTGTGTGTGTGTGTGTGTGTGTGTGTGTGTGTGTGTACTGTGTTTGTGTGCGTGTACTGTGTGTGTGTGTACTGTGTGTGTGTGTTTGTGTGTGTGTGTACTGTGTGTGTGTGTGTGTGTGTGTACTGTGTGTGTGTGTGTGTGTGTGTGTGTGTGTGTGTGTGTGTGTGTGTGTGTGTGTGTGTGTGTGTGTGTGTGTGTGTTGTGTAGTGGTGTGTGGTCTGTGTGTGTGTGTGTGTGTGTGTGTGTGTGTGTGTGTGTGTGTGTGTGTGTGTGTGTGTGTGTGTGTGTGTGTGTGTAGGGGAAGCTGACCTCCCAGGGGAAGCTGTTGGAACAGGACACCTTTGGGGTTCTGGAACAAGACAGCGGAGTTCTGTCACGCTGCAAAGAGCGCAGAATCTTCCTGTTTGAACACGTGGTCATCTTCAGCGAGATCCTCCACAAGGGGTCGACCACACCTGGTTACAGGTACCAGAACAGCATCAAGGTACTGGTCCCACACTGTCATGAGGTATAAGGTATATAATGTGGATAATGTTTATGTGGAAATATATAAATATATAAATATATAATGTGTCTTTATAATGTGTGTAGATATAATGTGTATATAACTTGTCTATATATTATGTAACTATAATATATATATAATGTAGAAGTTCTATGTATAACGTTTATATAGTGTACATTTATAAGGTATATTAGGTATATAACGTTTATATAGTGTGCATGTATAAGGTATATAAGATTTATAGTGTACATGTATAAGCTATATAAGGTTTATAACTTTTATATAGTGTAAAAGACCTTTTTAATACCACCTTGAATGGAATTTAAGACCTAAAACACGCGATGGTGGGGGCTGGCAATAGACGCGAGCCAACTTCAGAAACGGACGTCTTCCAGCCAACTGTCCTTGGATTAGCTCCTACCCATTGTCGCGGACTAGCTAGCAAGCTCGCAGATAATCGTTTATATATGCAGCTAGCAAGAAAGAAGCCTCTCTACATGTCCTTCCTGAAAAGTCCTACGAGAAAAATAAAAAAATATATAGTCCTGCCCCGACAAATTTAAGACCTTGAGTTACAGTATTTAAGACCAGCATATGACATTTGAAACCAATTTAAGACCGTGAGTTACAGTATTTAAGACCAGCATATGACATTTGTAACAAATTTAAGACTTTAAGGCCTTAAATTTATAAACATGAATTTAAGACTTTTTAGGACCTTTTAAGGATGCACGGACACCCTGAGTGTACATGTATAAGGTATATAACGTTAAATAGTGTACATGTAGAAGGTATATCTAAGGTATATAAGGTTTATAGTGTACATGTATAAGGTATATAACATTAAAATACTGTACATGTATAAGGTATATAACGTTGATAAGGTTTATATAGTGTACATGTATAAGGTATATTTAAGGTATATAACCTTGATAAGGTTTATATAGTGTACATGTATAAGGTATATTTAGGGTATATTACGTTGATAAGGTTTATATAGTGCACATGTATAAGGTATATATAAGTTATATAACGTTGATAAGGTTTATATAGTGTACATGTATAAGCTATTATAAGGTTTATAAGGTTTATATAGTGTACATGTTCATAAGGTTTATAGAGTGTACAAGTATAAGGTTTATAGCGTGTACAAGTATAAGGTCTATACGGTGTACATGTATACGGTTTATAAGGTCTATACGGTGTACATGTTTACGGTTTATATGGTCGATATGCTGTACATGTATAAGGTTTATAAGGTCTATATGGTGTACATGTATACGGTTTATAAGGTCTACATGCTGTACATGTATAAGGTTTATAAGGTCTATACGGTGTACATGTATAAGGTTTATAAGGTCTATACGGTGTACATGTATAAGGTTTATAAGGTCTACATGCTGTACATGTATAAGGTTTATAAGGTCTATACGGTGTACATGTATAAGGTTTATAAGGTCTATATGCTGTACATGTATAAGGTTTATAAGGTCTATACGGTGTACATGTATAAGGTTTATAAGGTCTATTCGGTGTACATGTATAAGGTTTATAAGGTCTATATGCTGTACATGTCTACGGTTTATAAGGTCTATATGCTGTACATGTATACGGTTTATAAGGTCTATATGCTGTACATGTATAAGGTTTATAAGGTCTATATGCTGTACTTGTATAAGGTTCATAAGGTCTATACGGTGTACATGTATACGGTTTATAAGGTCTATACGGTGTACATGTATATGGTTTATAAGGTCTATACGGTGTACATGTATAAGGTTTATAAGGTCTATACGGTGTAACAGTATAAGGTTTATAAGGTCTACATGGTGTACATGTATAAGGTTTATAAGGTCTATATGGTGTACATGTATAAGGTTTATAATGTCTATATGCTGTACATGTATATTGGTTTATAAAGGTCTAGACGGTTGTAACTGTCTACGGTTTATAAAGGTCTATATGCTGTACATGTATAAGGTTTATAAGGTCTATACGGTGAACATGTATAAAAGGTTTTATAAGGTCTATTCGGTGTACATGTATAAGGTTTATAAGGTCTATATGCTGTACATGTATAAGGTTTATAAGGTCTACATGGTGTACATGTATAAGGTTTATAAGGTCTATATGGTGTACATGTATAAGGTTTATAATGTCTATACGGTGTACATGTATAAGGTTTATAAGGTATATATGCTGTACATGTATGAGGTTTATAAGGTCTATACGGTGTACATGTATAAGGTTTATAAGGTCTATATGGTGTACATGTATAAGGTCTATACGGTGTACATGTATACGGTTTATAAGGTCTATATGGTGTACATGTATAAGGTCTATACGGTGTACATGTATAAGGTTTATAAGGTCTATACGGTGTACATGTATAAGGTTTATAAGGTCTATACGGTGTACATGTATAAGGTTTATAAGGTCTATATGCTGTACATGTCTACGGTTTATAAGGTCTATATTCTGTACATGTATAAGGTTTATAAGGTCTATACGGTGTACATGTATGAGGTTTATAAGGTCTATACGGTGTACATGTATAAGGTTTATAAGGTCTATATGATGTACATGTATAAGGTTTATAAGGTCTATATGATTACATGTATAAGGTTTATAAGGTCTATATGCTGTACATGTATAACGGTTTATAAGGTCTATATGCTGTACATGTCTACGGTTTATAAGGTCTATATGCTGTACATGTATAACGGTTTATAAGGTCTATATGCTGTACATGTATACGGTTTATAAGGTCTATATGGTGTACATGTATAAGGTTTATAAGGTCTATACGGTGTACATGTATAAGGTTTATAAGGTCTATACGCTGTACATGTATAAGGTTCATAAGGTATACCTAACGTACCTGTAGGTGAGCCTGCTGGCCCTGCAGGACTCCGTGGACCTCGACCAGGACCCCGACCGGCTCCAGTTCGTCTTGTGGTCTCGGGGGTCGGAGGAGCGCTTCACCCTGCAGGCCCCGGCCGCCTCCGTCAGGACCAGCTGGGTGGAGCACCTCAGCCGGCTGGTGGAGGCCCAGAGGGACTTCCTGTCAGGTGACACACCGCATACTGCACTACACCATACACTATGCTACACAATACACGATACACTATACAACATAACACTACGCTACACACTATACTACGCTACACACTACACAATACACAATACACTATGCTACATTACACAACGCTACACACTACTGCACAATACACTACGCTACACAATACACTACACTAGCTACACACACTACACCCCTACACACTGTACACTACGCTGGAGTCCTCCTGGGACAGCCAGTTTTGGCTGATGAAGTTGTGTTGACGTGCCTGTGTGCGTGTGTGTCTGTGTGTGTGTGTGTGTGTGTGTAGCTCTCCAATCTCCTATAGAGTACCAGAGGAAGGAGGGAGCGGTGACTCGTCCTCTGTCGTCAGGGCGACCGCCCTCTGCACCCCCAACCCCCAATGGCCACGCCCCCCAACCGGACCAGGACCCGGAAACCCACGAAGACCAGGTACACACACACACACACAGACACACACACAAC
>OLKM01002528.1:0-42500 GCA_900291075.1 Melanogrammus aeglefinus
TCATTGTTGTTGACACCGTCACTGAGAGTGACGTGTCCGTTGGTCAGTTGTGCCGTGTTCCTGTGAAGTTTTTTGGTGTTCAAGTAAAGGCAGCTCACGGAGTCGTGCGGTGTATGGGGCACGAGAGTTGCGTGACTGCGTATCCTGGGCTCCTGGGCTCCTGGGCTCCTGGGCTCCTGGGCTCCTGGGCTCCTGGGCTCCTGGGCTCCTGGGCTCCTGGGCTCCTGGGCTCCTGGGCTCGTCCTCTCCCGCACTGCTTGACACAGTATTCATAATCATGTTAAAATCTTTAATATGATAATCTATTGGCTTCCTAAGAACTAATATTATGCATGTCACACATTTTAACGCTCAACAAGCTCGACTAAGTAAAGAGCACAATTAGAGGAATAACGCGTTCCCCTCTAGTAGTAGTATCTCAAACGATTATATTTCATGTTATTTGGCCCAGTAGTTCCTGTTCCGACCTCCAGTCAATAGGGGCGGTAATGAACATCATATCGGCATTGTTGAACACAAATAAACGTCCAAGAAGTAGAAGAAGCTGAAAAAAGGAACGAAACAGCATGTAATTAGGCCCAGTAGTTCCTGTTCCGACCTCCAGTCAATAGGGGCGGTAATGAACATCATATCGGCATTGTTGAACACAAATAAACGTCCAAGAAGTAGAAGAAGCTGAAAAAAGGAACGAAACAGAAGTGAAAAATAAACACAAAAGACATAAGGGGGCTTTGAGGACATTAGTGGGTTGCGCGGGACATGAAGTTTTGTTCACTATTCTGACCAGATGGCAGGACTCTGCCGTTAAGTTATAAGTTAATTAGGGCTGTACTGCGTTACTTAGAACCGTATGATCGATGAAACCAAAGAGAAAAGTTGTTTTGAGGTAAGCGGAGGTTAATGAGGTTTGTTCATTAAGTCTGATCTAACAGAGCGTCTCGTGAGGCTTTAGGGAAGAGAAACCAACACGAGGCTGGAGATTCGTTTCCTTCTTTTTCTATCTTCATAGCGACTCAACACGATATATACCTTACTGGCCTACGTATTTATCACCAAATTGTTCCTGTTATTCTGGGTACGTAGCCTACATTTCTTTTTAGAGATATTATTATCTGCCCACCTTGATACATCTCTCAGATCAGACGGGCTTTGCTCTCTCCTCTGCCCGGCAGATACCAGACCAAGTGGATGGTTTAATTATCATATGATCAGTGATTTCTAATCACTAGTCGATTATTTCAGGTTGTATCGTTGACTGGCACAGAACGACCAAGCCCCATATCGATGAGTTGAACGCAATAACTTTGTTTACCTTCTTCCTCATTGTTTTCAATTGTATCACTATGTAAACCAGAAACCAATTATATGATTATGTTGGGTCAAAATGTGGCTAATAATAAATTAACTATTGCATGGCATTACCCTTTACCCCCTGTATTGACATAATATGCGTTGGTATATCTATGTTTGTGTATGAATGTGTACATGCATGCCTTTCAAATGCATGTATATACGACTTTACTCCAACCCTGAAGGTGCTGAAATTTCATCAGCCCGACTGCTTTAAGGTGAACCCGATCAAGGTGTCCTGTGACTCCAGACGGCCATGTGGTGGATACAGCAGGGCCTCAGCGTCCTGCCCGTTGCTCTGGTAACATGGACCGCAGCCACCTTCATCTTTGCATATATCACAGCTGTGACCTTGAGACATGTGGATCCTCTCGTGCCCTACATTAGGTCAGTATTTGTGTGTGTGTGTGTGTGTGTGTGTGTGTGTGTGTGTGTGTGTGTGTGTGTGTGTGTGTGTGTGTGTGTGTGTGTGTGTGTGACATCTTTCTTGTGTATGACAGTGACACTGGAACGGTCGCTCCTGAAAGGTGTTTGTTTGGACTGATGCTGGATGTGTCGGCATTCCTGGGTAATGACTAGCACTGCTACTTCCATTATTTGTCAACAAAAAAGTGCATAACATGTACTGTATTTATTTGTGTCATGCAGTTCTCAAGAGGAAGTGACATTGGTTATTTCTGTGACTGCAGGCATAGCGAACACGTACGTCCGCTACAAGCAGGTGCAGGCTCTCCTGGGCCCGGAGGAGAGGTCTCTCCACAAACTGAACAAGCTGGGCCTGGTACTGGGCTCCATCAGCTCTTCTGGCATGTGTGTTGTTGCAAACTTTCAGGTAACTGCTAGTTGTGTGTGTGTTTCTGACCCATGTGATGCAGGTATTATAAGGATAAAAAAATCTTTTGTTAGCAATGTTTTTTTTCATACTCCTGAGCCTCCTCCTCAAAACCCTGAATTTGAGTGATATCCACGATTCATTATTTATGAACGAGACATTAAAATTGAGACTAGGCTATTTTACCCATGGCATATGAAGTCGGCCGACTTACGGGTATGACGGTGGTATACCACAAGAGTGATTGGGAGTTTCTCATTTCTCCTACAAGAAAATAATATGTATTTGCGCATTAGTATATTAATTAGTTGTCCCGTGGTCCCACAAGTTATACTTATAAATGTGACCGCTCTGGAGGTGCGACCGAGTTAAACCATTTTCAATCGGGATTAGACGGCTCTGCCCGAGCAGAGTAGCAGAACAACACCACAGTAACTATGGTGACCACTGGTGCATCAACGTGAGGTAATCACTCCAACCCACTGATGGATTTTTAAATCCCGACCGCCAAAGAGAGTGAATTGAGAAAGATCAAATACAATCCTCTCAGTTTAAATGTGTTTTGGGTGCAATGTAGTATGTTGGCCAGCAGATGGCAGTACTTTGTAGACCTAGTTTAAATGTGTTTTGGGTGCAATGTAGTATGTTGGCCAGCAGATGGCAGTACTTTGTAGACCTAGTATGCCCCTTTTCCACCGACAGTACCAGCTCAACTCGCCTTGACTCAGCACACCTTTTTTTTTTTGTTTCCATCGCCAAAATATGGTACCTGATAGGGCTGGGCGATTAATCGAATTGTTATCGCGATTTCGATTTTAGCGTGAAACGATCACAAAATTAACATAATCGAGTTTTTCGATTTGAAAAAAAAATAAGATTTTTTTATTTTATTTTTCATTTTATGTTTTATAGAAAGGGCAGAACAGCTAAATACACATCTTTGTATTATTTTAGATTGGAACATTTCTTTTTGTTCTTAGTTCCAAAGTTTTTTTTGGGAGAGACATCTGAATAAATACAACATGTCTTCCAACTCAAAAATAATCGTTTGAATAATCGGGATTTCAATATTGACTAAAATAATCGTGATTATGATTTTTCCCATAATCGAGCAGCCCTAGTACCTGATACTTTTGTTAGCCTCACCTCCGTTGAGGTTCCAAGGCCGCGTTCAGACTGCAGGCAAATCGGATTCAAATCGGATTCCTTCTCATATCCGATTTTTAGGGCTGACTGTCCACACTGTTTTAGCAAGTGTCCAAATCGCATTTGGCTCTGTTCAGACTGGGCCACATTATTGACCCATCTGACAGGTTGCTGTAGCAACGACGTCGGAGCGGAGGCGTCATCCAGCGCGTGTATTGCGTGACGTCATGTAATAGAGACGAGAAAAACAATAACAAACAAGATGGATCAAAGAACGCAAAAGACTTTCATAAATCGACTTATTCCGATACATGTCCTCGAGCTTCGCTTGAACGGACCCATCTCCCCACAGATTAATGAGGCATTTCGTTTCTTCCTCTGTCCTGAGGCGGACTGAGGCGGGTGGTTTGGCGCATTGGGTCAGGTCTGGCGTCGCGTAGAGTGACGTCACGGAGAGTCAAATCCGATCTGAGTGTTTGGAGCTGTTCAGACTGAGACGCATCTGTCCAAATGCGATCTGAAACCACCTCCCGGAGGTGGTTCCGATCCGTTTTGCAAAAATCGGATTTCATGTGACTTGGGACTGTTCAGACTACAAAAGAGTCATCCGGTTCCAATCTGGATGGGCTAAAAATCGGATTTCGGCTGGCAGTCTGAACGCAGCCCAAGAGAGCTGATCCGGTACTTTTGTGTGACGTAAACAGGCTGCTGGCCACTGATTCACACTACATGCGTCCGTCGTCGGATGACCGAGGGCTTGTCTGACGTATAGGGGACTAGTCTTTGTAGACGCAGCCTGAAGCCAATCAAATCGCTTCCCACTAAGAAAGCCGATGTGTGTCAATAAATATAAAAGCTCAGCTGACTACAAACAATCCTATCGATTCCAGATTTCTTAAAAAAGCTGCCAGATTTGTCCTGCTTCTTCCTGCTTGTTATTGCAAAATGGATCCAGTAGTCGCGTGGAGTGTTATAGCAGTGTTATCACATATCGTCCCAAGATGAGCAGCTTATCACAGAAAGTGATACGTAAGATTCTTCTTCTGATGAAAAGAGGGTTTATACTTTATTGCAGTGTTTGTAGCATATCATAACAAGATGAGCAACTTGTCACAAAAAGCGATGTTACATTTTATAGGTGACCCACAACGTAAGATATCACGTTCAAGATAATTAACTACGAGGGCACTAAAGTCATACAGTTTACAATTCATACATGATGCATGCCGGATGTGTCCCAAGAAAGCACACCGGCATCTTTTAATACTAGCATTAGATTGATTATTAAACACAGGATAAGCGAGCAAGAACATGCCGTGGTCTGTGACAGTGGTGGAGACTGTGTGTAGTGTCTTGGCAGTATGTGTCTCGTGGATAAGCATGCGCAATTTCGCCCATGCATGCTATGCGACCCACGCACGTTGAAGAAGTGCTATTCTAGATGGAAACACGATGTGCCTGGAAGCAAACCAAGTCATGCCACGTTATGTTGTGGCGAGTTGAGCTGGTACTGTCAGTGGAAAAGAGGCAGTAGTTTCCAACCAGGCGCCGATTGAAGTCAGTCTTATGGCACGTACGTTTCCGACGGCGGGAGTGCTTCGGCACAGCAAGCCCTTGGCCCAGAAGTGAAGGTGCGCTTTTGCCAAGCTCAGTTACGGCTCATGTTTTCAGCGCAGATAGTACCCTAATGGTAGGGTGGGGATGTCGATCGCTGCGGCAGCTATGTAAGCGGCCTGACACAGTGTAGCCTGCTGATAAATCCAAGGAAAAAGAAGAACGCGACACAATAAACAATGAGCAACAATGTAGGACATTCAAGAAGGATGGCAAAATATACAAAGCTTTTGCCGTTGTCGAGAAATACCTTGCGGGTACTGTGTTTATCCCCCTGTTGCACGGAAGTCACGATTCTGTCGACCAAACAACGGATGGCGTGTGTAGCTCGAAGTTGTAATAGTACTCCAACCAGAGTTTCCATTGACTGGAAAAAAATGAAGAGGTCGGAAAATTTGAAATGTCTCTGAACAGCATGACCAATGGAAATAATTCTCTCTGCACAATTTGAATTGTGTTTAAATCATTTGTTTAGCCAATTCATGTAAAACAATGGGGGTTTTGATTGACCCGATATTTCCTACCACTATCCTCGAGCCGGGCCTTTGATAGAGCGTTTTTTTTTTTTTTAATCATTGCTTTATTGGCCTAATCTTAGGAGAAATCTATGCCATAAACAGAAATATTATAGCACTTTTATTACAAGGGTTTTCTCAATGCCGTGGAACGCTCCGTTCACTTGCATGGATAGTAAGTAGTCTGGTAACTTGTCAAACCCAGCGTCTTCGGTTGCTAAGTGACGTCGACGTCTTTGGCAGACTATTTCACTTCTTATCAACACTACGAAGGCTGGTAACGAATAAATTGTAAAAAGACAATATATGAAGTTATTTTCTCGTTTTGGCAAGTAGCCAAGTAATTGCTGTGTAATAAGCGGGATAATGTATAGAACGTTGCTGGTCGAACGTCGCTGGCCCCTCCAGGGCGAAGCAGGATATCTCCGCTGCGCGTCAGTGTCGTGTTCGCCCTGTCGGGGCTTATTTTCCCGATAATGACCGGCGTACTATACATGATTCCTTGCATATATATTTAGCGGAGTAGGCCTAAGTAACAAATGTGTACAAAGTTACACATGTATTGAAAAGAATGTCGGGTTAAATGGGCCTCGGCCCCCTAATTACAGTTAATGTGTCGGGCCGGGCTCGGACAGAACGTGCACAGGCTCAGGCCGGGTCGGGCTTGATTTTCTGGGCCCGATCTTAAAAACGTTAAAATGAAACCTTCCAGGTCACATGTCCGGCACCAATTTTTTCTAGCGGAAACACTGACCACAACGGAGGGTTACTGCGAGATGAGTACGGCTCATCAGGGCTATGTCCGGGCCCGCCCGCTATTGGCAGTGGTAAACACGAACCGTGCATACCAAACCCAAACCTTTGCATACCGACCCACACCCGGCGGTGGAATCGCGCCATTAGCTGACCAGCACTGAAGAAGAGCGTACTGATCAATCTAAAGTCATTTCCACACAGAACTAGACCCTCCTTATACATTCACTCATGAAACGGCTCCTCCAATAACTCCAAAAATATTTTATGTGACTGCTTGTCTTCTACCTCCAATGTGTATGTCCTTCAATCGGTAAATAAGGGCTCACTCTTCCCTTCCTATTATCTTATTACATGTAGCAACGCTACACAGTACAGCCAGAATAGTCTACACAATGAGTACAAATTATCAACTGTTTAATCTGTGGTGGATTGAAATTAAACCGGTTTAGCGACCTGCCTAGTTCATGAAGAACAACCGTGGCATGTACTGACGTTTAATCGGCTATGAGATGTGGGGATGTTTTTACATTCAGAAGAGATGAGCGAGTATCAGCCATCATGCTTAATGTTGTACCCAGTCATCCCCCAAGGCCCATTCTGAGTCGGTAAACACCTTGACGTCATGTATTTTGTGAAACGGCGAATTTCATCAAAATTAGTCAAGTTTACCCCTGATATTTTTCTCTGCAAGGATTCATGAACTATTTTTTTTGTTCTGAAATGTGCAAGAATTGTAATGCTCTAAATGTAAACTGTCATTGTTTCAGAAAACCGCGCTGTTCTTCATGCACATCGTGGGGGCTGTGATGACCTTCGGGGTGGGGGCTCTGTACATCTTGAGCCAGACTCTGCTCTCCTACCACATGCAGCCTCACGTGCACAGCAAGACCATCTTCACAGTCCGTCTCAGCATAGGAGTGTGGTCCATAACCAGTATCATCATCAGTATCCTTTAATTCTGCATTGAACTCTTTAAATTGATCGGCTATGGTTTATCTCCCAAGGGTTTTGTCAAGAGAGTCAAACCAAAGAAACGTTGAGTTGACTCTCTTAATAGTGGAGAGAAGAACAGTCTCTCCAATATTTCCTATTTGTTTCACTGACAATAGAGTGAGCAGGAAGCCATTGCTTTCATTGATCAGAATGTATTGGATCCTCGATAATGCAAGGATAATATTGAATGGTGCAAGTGATGCTGTGTTTATTATTGCTTTACGATGTATATCTTTGTTTTGCTAAATCCTGTGAATCCCGTTGTGTTCCTTGACGTTACACTTGCAGTGTTTGTTTCATCCGTTATCATGTACAACAGTTTGCCTGGAGTTGATGTAGCTCACAAACTGCACTGGATCCCAGGGGAGACGGTCAGTCATTCTGCATCAGACATCCATAAACTGACCCTTTAGTCGCCCGCACTGTAACATGTTCTCTGATTCTGTACTAATATGACTGTCTTTCAGGGCTACACTGCACACATCATCAGCACAATCTCTGAATGGTCCCTTGCTTTTGCCTTCGTCAGCTTCTTTTTAACCTACATCAGAGACTTCCAGGTAAACCCCCCCACCACCCCTTTTATCAAGATGGTCATGAGTCAGCCGTTCTTCATCACCTGCCAAAAAGATTGAAAAAGCAACGGTTTGCGTCACAGAATGATTTAAAGGATGTGTCAATTCCAAGTCATTCATTCATCTGTTATAGAAAATCATAGATGTCCTTGTCATTAAACCTCTTGCGGCAAACAATAAAAACTGATCCTTTTTCCTTTGTAGAAAATAAATTTGCGTGCAGAGACGGATCTACAGAGTTATCATCTGTATGACTCTCTCCAAGAAGCCTCGTCAACCAACCAGTCAGAGGCCTCGGCACTATTAGCAGGAAGTATTTGAGATACTTTTAATTGTAACTTTTCTTGGAATATAGAGCATTATGTAAACATTACATTGCTAACCGCCCCATGGCATTAACCAGATTGCATTGTTTTTATATTGGAATATAGACTTTACGATGTGTTACAAATTGCATCTACATTTATTTTGATATGTTTGCTAAATGTTACGACACAATGGGTGTAAGTGCGCAGATGTACTGTGACTATTAAAATCTTGTGAATGACTTTCATATATGTTTTGATGGAAGCATTGGGCTGCTGGCCCAGAACTTTGGGGTAGGCTACCCAACGCAATGTTAATTTTTTCCGAAAATATTTCAAAAGGCAGTTTTTTTCTAACTTAAAGAGTAAAGACATATGCTGAGATATCTAAACCCTGGTTACACATGTTTATATTGTTAACTCTATTTTGACTGTTGAATCTGTTTGAATCTTTTCACTTGATAGAAGCCACTTCACATTTCTTTGTCTTAAACCTTTATTAAAACGTATCTTCAACCTCACTTTGCACTACAGCACAATGCATTTTCTAGTTCATTAGGATCTTCTGAATAAAGTTGAGGTATACTTGAATTTGTCTGGAAAACGTAGATCAAGGGTATAAATGAGCCCAAACAACATGGTGATCGCAACAATGACACTGCATGTTGCTCAGGTCTTTGATGACATCGATCACCAAGACCACATCCTGTGGCTCCCCATCGCCATCTCTTGGGATCATGTTAATCCTCATGACTGTGATTAGGATTTCGCTCTCTGCATCCTCAGTGGCGGAGGCCTGAACCACAAAAACCGGAACACTCGCCTTATGTTAAAGGCGGAAAACCATGAACCGAAAAAATTATACGTATATTATACAAGCATTCTTAGATCAACTGTAGCTTACCGACTGATTGTGCAGCTATTCATCATCATGGACAATAATACAATATATCAACACATTCAATCAATCAAACTTTATTGCAGACTCCAACGTCCAATTTGACACACAATCACATACAGAACATAATACAACCATACAGTGTAAGGCGTTATATAACCTAATATCAAAAAAGTGCTTATGCAAATTCAGTAAAAAGGCATCTAATAAATAATAGCAGTAAAACATTAACATAGAAACATACATATTAACTTAACTCTGCTGGAACAGGGTGGGCCATCTGTTCTTGAGCTCTCCTGTCAGAGGCCGCTCTTCCACGACCTGTAGGTGTCTGTGGCAGAAGGTTTTTTCCATTTTTGCTTTCATCGCCATTTCATCGTCAAACTTTTTCAGTTCAGACAATAAAGCAATTCTGTGATTCTCCAAGCTTTCTGTGGTTTCCTCTTCTTGGTGCAGAGGTATGTAGTGAGCTTCAGCAGTAGCAAACCATGACTCTTAAACCATGGCCCCTGACCCCGCTCTACGACAAACGCAACCCACCAGCTTTGGGTTTGTCCTCTTCACTGCATAAAGTTACCTATGACAATTCCAGCTCTAAAACAAAAAATATATGCTAGTCCAGCCTGAGCAATGAGCAAACAGCATTGAGTGAGAGTCAGAGTTATCACCAAAACAAAACCAGCTATCTCTTTAGCAAGATAAAAATCCTCCTGACAAAAATCGCATCATCACACAAGCTGTGTGTGCACCTTCAGTAGAATATGACAACAGCCCGGGTTTAGGTATTTCCCCTTGTTTGCTGTTCCTGCTCCTCATTGTGACCTCGGAATGGCCACTCCTGCTTGCCAAGGAACACCACACAGTTAATGAGATGTTTCAAAATGTCCCGGTTCCTCCTGACCTTCTCATTATGAGCAATGACATCCTGGCATTGTTGCTCGTCCGTCTGGAGCTCTATCGTGTTGTTCCCAAATGTTTAAGGTGAATAATAGCTTTCAGAAGACTTGAAGCGTTTTGATGGCGATGGGCTGACTTGGATAAACTTCCTCATCATAAAATCCATCCTTGGCCCAGGACCCACTTTTTGCACCACAAATTCAACACCAACAGTAATCTTTTGCTCCTTGCTGATCGCATCATCCACGGGTATCACGTATAGTTGGTGGAGTTTAAATGCCTTTCAAAGCTTTGGTTTTCTAAACCAATTTTAGCTCTGGTGTGGGTCTTCCTGTTACAATCAACCTTTATTCTATTAATAAAATACAACTTGAATATCTAAGAGGCCCAGACTTCAGTCTTTCTACGTTGATTGATGTTTGCTGTGGCTTTGCCTCTGCCTTTTCCTTTGTGATTCAACCATTACACAAAGTCCTCTTTCAAATGTGAGATATTCTTTACTAAAACGTGTAGTTCTTCCTCTGTTGCTGGAATTTAAGAATCCAAGGGGGAGTTTTTGAGTCAGATTCATGAATGACCCGCAGAATATCCAGACCTGCCAGTATGGAATAGGCCTACTTCTAATTTAGCACAATCAGAAACAATAAAATAAGGTTATATTTGCTATTAAAATTAAAGATCTTTCTAACTGCCGGAGCATTTGCCAAGCAGAAGGGTATGAACAGGTATTCCCAGCGGCCTTGTGAGGGTGTTAAAGGGGTGTTCCACTCATGTACCTCACGGATATGAACCAGGTTGTCTATACTGAAAATGGTAGCTCCTTGTCAATCTTCAAAAGCTGATGATGGCAAGGGAAGTGGTAAAGATTCTTAGTGGAAATGTTGTTCAGAGATCGATATTCTATCCAAAGCCAGAGGGTACCGTCCTTCTTACCATCAAAGAATAACCCTGCTCCAACAGGAGTAGATGTGTGGATGAAACCCAATGTCTCCTGGATGTAGGGCTTCAAAAAACATTTCCCAAATATTTATCTCAGGTTATATAGGCCTACATAACAGGTTGTATACATTACATCTCAGGTTGTATACATTACACGATGGATTCATTTGTTGCATACTGTGCGCACTCATTCATTAACCGTTCACTCACTGTATAGCTAAACTCGTCCACGCCATGAGTTGGCCAAGCAGGGATTGCGCCAGCCTCCTCCAGAAGTTTGACAGAGGGGATGAGTGAGGATGAGAGGGGAACAGTTGGCTCTCTGCTCCCTGTCTGCAGCGAACACCCCGCCGCCACATGTTGACCCAGGCAATCCTGATTGACGTACACAGGAACCGCCCTCTGAGGTGCGCCGCCCAATAGCGCTCCAGAGCAGGGACGAGCCTTCAGTGCCAGCCATTTACTTCCACTCCGCTGACCCGGTACGCACTGGATGTCATGTGACGCTGACTATAGTACAACTCCACCGCCCCGACTGTAGTCAGTAGGACGGCTGTTGCACGAGCTGTAAACTCAAGGGCGAACCGCGCCTGTTCTGTACGCTACCTCCGCGTCCGGACGCGAAGGAATACCCGGTTCACGGGGCGTTGCATTGCGGATTACATTCTTCTTGAAATTGTGCAAGGTGAGATTTGTTTTACTATCTTTCTTGTTTGACGCTGTTTTGTTGTAGCGGAATTGCTGCAAGCCGTGCGCCTCTTGCCATACGCTGCAGCAGCGCTGCAGGACGAAAACATGTTGACGTCCTGAGACGCGCAGCCGCTCACGCGCGCCCTCGTGGCCGTGGATCATTTTCCCCCAATTCTGCAGAATCCACACATGAAATACATTCAACATACGGAGCTGCTGATAGAACATGTGATACACATTAATAGTAATCCGTCTAAAAGGGGGTTTACGATTTTAACTCGTGGTGTTATTTCGATTTCACTATTTGCCTCATTCTGCGGTCCATGTTATTGTCTGTGTGTTCAGCGCTTGCCGAGGCTGGTTTATTAGAATAATTTTCACCAGCTGCATTGCAAGCAGCCGGAGCACTGAGGAAGAAGTAATAACGTGAGGCCTGCCATAGCCAATCGTATTTAGACGATGGACAAATAAACGTTTGCTGCCTGCCTGAGCCATGGCTGTGGCTCTATTTGTGGGTCTCCTTGTGCAAAACGGGAGTCCATGATGAGATCCAGTTTGTGTTAAAGTTTGGGGTAAACAGTAGCAGGTGATGGATGCCTGTGTGTCGCCTCTGAGCATCGTGGCCGCCCCACGCATTGCATCCCTCTCACAGTGTTGACAGTCTCACTCGGTTACTATCGGTCACGTTGGCCGAGGGGCCCCTGCAAGGGGCGCAGCTCCTCCAATCACTGGAACCAATCTCCGCTAAGGGAAGTAAACGCTACCCTGCGTTAGAGTTGTCTTTTTGAATGTTTATATCATAATCTCTTAATACATATCTATACACTGGCATCAGCCATTAGGCCTACTGTATTCTAAAACGACCGTATTTGTGTTAATGCTTATTCAGACTTGCTAGAGGCATTGGAGCAGCCTTGGCGTTTCTTCTCTGTGGTGGAGGGGCAGGAGTTGTTTCACTAAACCACTCAAGTGACCAGCCCTCTTGTTTCTTTCTTTCGTTCAGGAACTTATTTTTGGATCACTCTCTCAAACTATTGAAGAAACACGGACATCAAAAGAAGAGAAGGAATATCTTTATTTCCCCCTCAGTTGCCAGGGATGGTAGATAACTTCCCAGGAAAGGTGGAGACTTTTCTGCCTCACGGTGGCTCTCCAGTTGCATATGGCCTGTCAGACATGGTGACTGACTCGGGCTCCTACCAGGTGATGCCCTCGCCCTTCTCCGAAGATGACCGCAGCGATTCGTCCAGTCCGCGATCGTGCTCCAGCCCGGACTCCCAGGTGCTGAGCTCTAGCTATGGCAGCAACTCCAGCACCGAGAGCCAGGACAGCATTCTGGATTACCTGCTGTCCCAGGCCTCTCTGGGGGGCTCCGGCGGGGCCGCGGTCTCCCTGCCCATGTCTCCTCTTCTCTGGAACTCCCGCAAGGGAGTGTCCTCCAAGCGAGAGCTTTTGAAAGAGGAGAGTTTGGACTTCCCCATTTGGTCCAGCGTGGAGATGGAGGAGCCGCTGGGGGGGTCTTTCCAGCCTACGCTGGAGGAGATCGAGGAATTCCTGGAGGAGAACATGGAGGTGGTGAACATGGAGAACCAGGAGGAGGGCACAGTGGTGTTCGGGCTGGATGAGGTGCTTTGTGTCAGTGTTGGTCGGGACCTTTGCAAGAAGGCCTCCCTGTCAGGGCCCACAGTGAAATCAGAGGTCCATACTTCAGACCAAACGGTTCCAGCTGTCGCCAACTCTGCATCCATAGCCAACGCCTCCATCCCTATAATGGAAACCAAAACCGCAGCAGTCGCCAACCTCAAACAGGAATCAAGTGTAGGACCCGACACCGGGCCCAAAACCATGCTTCCCAACGAGGCTGTGTTCAAAAAGAGCAGTGCTGGTGATGGGGCACCGGTCGTCTTCAGGAGCCAGCCCCTCCGAATCAAACAGGAGCCAGGGACCGCCCCCCTTGCCCCAGCCAGCCAGCTCCCTCAGCTTTCTCTAGCCTCAGACGTCAGCATCGCTCAGCTCCTGGTCCACATCCAGGGCCAGACGTTCGCCCTGGTGCCCCAGCTCTTCCCCTCGCCCAGCCTCAATGCCTCCTCCAAGTTTGTGCGCATCGCCCCGGTTCCCATAGCGGCCAAGCCCCTGTGCACCAGCGACGGGGCGGCCGACCTGGGGGCAGGACTCCTGATCGGGGCTCAGAAGTTCCAGAAGAACCCGATGGCGGACCTCATTAAAATGCACAAATGTAATTTTCCTGGATGCACCAAGATGTACACGAAGAGCAGCCACCTCAAGGCCCACCTGAGGAGACACACGGGAGAGAAGCCCTTCGCCTGTAACTGGCCGGGCTGCGGATGGAGGTGAGTCCCGTGATGGTGATGGTGGTTGTGAACCAACAAATGCAATGATATTGATGTCAGTTCCTGCATCAATCTCTGTAAATAGCATTACGTGAGGGCACATACCACTGCATGTTGTGCTCCTGGCTTTTTACCTTCGTAGGTTAAACCCTTCATCAGAGGGATAATAATAGCCGGTTATATAACGGCCGTTAAAGGTCTACTCATTAGCGAGGTTAAGCGTTGCATCTGCTTAATTGCTGCTCTATTATTGTAACGGGGCCTAACCTCCATCTCAGTAATTACATGTGGAGGAGACGCTCCGCATGTGGCCCATTGTGTCCTACAGCTCAATGCATCCACACCCTTAACTGAACTGACCATTGCAGTCATTCATCTGCAGTCATTCATTAGCGCCAGCTTTGGGGGATGTAGAGGGTTCTTAGCAGGAATCTGGAGCCCTCACATCTGAGCCTGTGAATAGGTTCTGTCACAGGGATACTGACAGAAACTCTCCCTGTAAACACACCTTCAGGGGAAGGAAGTAACACTGGCGGGTCTTTTTATTATCGTGGACCAGAGAGAGTTAACCACTGAGAAAGCAGGAGCTGAAGAGGAGCAACCTTTGATCTTAAATAAAGCCAGAGCAAAGTCTCTGACGGAAGAGGCAGGTGAACCTGACGACGTCCTTCTCTCTGTGTCCTCTCCCTGCTCTGCCGGCATGGAGCCCTCTGCCCTGACTGACAGGCTTGGCATGGAAAAAAAAGTGTTGGGCTTGCGCTTTCACACTCTGCATCAGGAGATGCAGTGATTGGCAGAAATAGCTGTGTGTGTGTGTGTGTGTGTGTGTGTGTGTGTGTGTGTGTGTGTGTGTGTGTGTGTGTGTGTGTGTGTGTGTGTGTGTGTGTGTGTGTGTGTGTGTGTGTGTGTGTGTGTGTGTGTGTGTGTGTGTGTGTGTGTGTGTGTGTGTGTTGCGAAATTAAATATAACATACGTACACATCAAAACATGTACGTATGGCGACTTGTATGTTGGGTGCTCGCATTTAAATAAATCACAATCAAATACATGCTTAACTGTTTGAGGGTGTATTTGAAAGTCTGTGTGTTTGTGGTAGAACTGGCCCTGAAACATTAGGAGAAAGACACAGGTCCCTTCGACATGTCCTGTGTGTTGACGCATTAGGGTGAGTGTGTTTGTGCACACACAGACAGACAGAAACACACACCTCACTTACATACGACAGCAGCATCAGTGAGTAGTTATTGAATACTTTTTAATGATATTTAGTGTTTGTCCGACTAGTATTCAACACGTGGTGCGTATGGCTTCCTCCAACCAGAAAGTACCTGCCTGCGCAGTTGTCAAAACATGTCTGTTATGTAACGCTGATATTGAGAACCTTACCTAAACTTTCTACATGCCTCCTCTTGCAGAAAACACAATGCTACAAAGAAGACATCCAATCAGTTATATTATACAGATACACTTTTATAAAGATCCATGCACACATTAAGTCCACCAATATACTTCTAAGCTCAGTGTTGGCTTGTTTGCGGTGACTTGATCTCAATCCTGGCAGCCCCTCTGCTCTTCCTGTGTGTGTGTGTGTGTGTGTGTGTGGTGTGTGTGTGTGTGTGTGTGTTGTGTGTGTGTGTTGTGTGTGTGTGTGTGTGTGTGTGTGTGTGTGTGTGTGTGTGTGTGTGTGTGTGTGTGTGTGTGTGTGTGTGTGTGTGTGTGTGTTTGTGCTGTTAGTTTTGGAAGACAAGGCAGGGGTTTAACCGATGTAGGAGGTTGTGAAAGGAAAGAAGGATGTGTGTGAGTGAGTTTCTCCTTACTGGAGTGCAGAAGCTGTCGCCTGTAGATTGTTTGCGGCTCAGAGCCTCTGGTGAGGCAAGGCGCTGCAACAAAGAAGAAATGGGTTGAATAGTAACCATGACTGTGGGCAAGAACGTCAGACGGAGAGAGAGAGGGAGAAGGGGGGGAGAGAGATTTTTTGCAACAATAAAGAGGAGTTGAGATGGGAAAACATTTCTAGATGGGCCAGACCCAATAAAGAGCGAGGCCGTCATCTGAGGCGTATCAAGCAGCCCCCAACCAAGTGTCACCACCTCCACCTCAACCTTGATTATCATCCATGTGAGCCCACAAATTCCATCCCGTCGCCCCATAATCTCTGCCCTGTGTCTAAGGGCGCACTCACACTAGGCCATCTGTACCGTGCCCAAGTCCGTTTGACACCTCTGCGCCGCTAACGTTTAGATCAGTGGTTCCCAACCTTTTTTGGGGTATGACCCCATTTTGACATCAAAAATTTCTGGCGACCCCAGAGAGTTGTTTTTTGAATTATTCTTTGCAATATAAGTATAGTCTCAGCAATGCTATGTGGCTTCATATTCCTAGCAATGAGATGGCTCACCTCAAGAGATGCTTTTAGGGCCCGTTCACTAGCAGTCACAGCCTTTTTGAAATACACTCGCTGTTTGTTCAGGTCGGCAAATTTATTTTCGAAAAAAGCTCTTGGTTTGCCGACATGCTCCTTGTGTGGTGTCTCAAAGTGTCTTTTGAGTTTGTTTGGCTTCATACTCTTGGCAGACAGGACCTTACTACATAGCAGACATTTCGGCTTCTCCTCATAGCATTCCATCACACTTGTAAATCCATACTGAATGAAACTTTGATCGTATGTTCGCTGTCTCTTTGGTGTCTGTGCAACAGTTCCTCTTGGAACTGTCTTTGGAGGGACAGGGCCAGGTGGGCGAATAAATCTTTCCATTCTGTTTTATACACTCTGACTGCAAGTTTGGGTTTACATTTTACAGGTTTGAGCTGGAACTCAAGTAATGTAACTGCAATCACGTGATCGCGGCACTCAAAGATGCACCAGCTCAGATATTTTCTGCATTTTATTTGAACTAGATTTATATTCGAGAAAATTAAAGTATAGGGGACAGTTGATTATTTGTAGTGTTTTATTTAAAAAATATATATTTTTTAAATAAATAAATACAGTATATATACTTTTTTTTTTTAATCTAGACATTTCAGGCAACCCTATTTAAATTTCAGGCGACCCCACATGGGGTCGGGACCCCAAGGTTGAAAAACCCTGGTCTAGATTGTTGGCTAGTGTGAGCACGCCAATCGTACTCAAGTACAGTTCAATTCCATGGCCTGAGTACACTTCAGAGAGGTGTGCTCAGACGACGGTATAGATGCTAATGAGCCGACATGCGCACACGCACGGCTACGCAGCCTGAGCTGGATGATGTATAGTCCATGCAACCCTTCTTTCCCTTTAAACAATAAACATGACGGCAAGCGGTTCACGTTGGTGCGATAGTGAAGTTGAGTTTTTAATCAGAAATACCCTGTTCGTCACGATTTCAATGGAAGTAAATCTATGCCATCAAATTTGCATTGACATAACGTATCTGAATTTTTTGCCTCTAGAATTTAAGTAGCTTTATTTTTCAATGTTAAAAAATTCAAAAACAAATATTCAACGTCAAAAATTAAACGTAAATATAATGTAATGGTCCCCAAATTAAACATGCCAAATTCAGCTGCAAAATTCAACAGCTGAAAATTCAGTGGTAACATCCGGAGACCCAAGGAAGAGCAATCGATCCTAGATGCTAGATCGTGGTTGTAGAGGTTTAAATAATGTTGGCTTGAGATCTTGCAGTGGCTTACTCAACAGTCTATTGCTAGCAAGAAGTTGCTTTCCACAGGCAGTGTCTGTAGCTAGCTCAGCTGTGCAGGTCAACAAAATCCACTCTGGAAACGTTTTTGTTGTTAAGAAAAAATATAAAAAATCTCGAGGTTTATTCCACAGGATTACAAAACAAAGTGGCTGGTTAACACACTTAACTAATTACTAAAAAGCAGGTAAGCAAACCGTTTGCTTCTCCAGCAATCAAGCTCTGACTGCCTGCTCCCAGATCAACACGAAAAACCCCACACCTATGTGTTCTTAAAGGGGAAGTATACCTTTTACCAACATATACCGAATCACATAAAAAACACGAATACCAATATGCTTTTAACATTTTTAACCACTATATAAACTTATAAATGAAATTATTAATCATTAAATCCTGTATACTTACATATTATTGAATTATGCATCTTCTTAACACATTTTAATCATATGGACTGTATTTCTCATCATGAACTCTACTTCTGCCTCTACAGTGGTCAAGCAAGGAGAACGGGAATAAGAGCGTCACTCGCTGGTTCTTTCTTTGTTGATGAAAACGTTAATTCTAAACAGCATTTTACACAGATGCCTATAAAAGGAAATGCTCAAAGGTAAATCAACGTCATTAAACACTGACTGTAGCTTTTTATGGGGAGAGAAGCCACCGAACAGTGTGACCCTAGGGGGCGCTGTTCCATGCCCAAGCTTAAAACTTAACGTTTGTATCGTCATCGAGCACTCGGATTGGGGGTATTCTTTTTGTGACACCGGATGCACGTTAAGTGGCTGGAGCAGTTGATATGCCTCTGTGGTGGCATAAGCTCAACGAGCAAGCAGAGCCAACACTATTCCGCACCGAGTGACACGATACAGATATGAGGATGACAAATTAAAAGCAGGTTGCTGTCGGGCGCCTCTTCCCAAGGCACGCCATGCTTCCACTGGAACTACAGGCTGCTGCCGCTTCAGTGGCGCAATACTGTTGGCTCTGCGCTCTCGTTCCGGAGTGGGCGGCGGGCTTCAGCTTCACATCACAGATCGCCCCAGCATCACACCAGACGGAGGCAAAGTGACCTCGGCGGATTGCCCCAATGGGGTGCTCTAATAAATTGGGCTCCCTGACCCACTACAGTTACTCTTACGTTGCATGTAAATCCAGCCGTCACTGCAATCACACACACTTTTCACATACAGGCATTAGTTTGTTTACTTCATACTGCAGTAAAAAAAAAAATGGTGTGCATTATAACAAAAACATAAATGAAACATAAGACCCCCCTCCCCCCCACCCCCTCACCTCGTCATCAAATGTGCTCAATAAATACATTTGATTTGATTTGATTAGCATTTTACAGACCGATACAATGAATAGGGCGTTTAGTAAGGTCCACCAACGTTCTCCCCATAAAAAGCTAGTCAGTGTTTAATGACCTTGATTTACCTTTGAGCATTTCCTATTATAGGCCACTGTGTAAAATGCTCTTATTCCCGCTATCCTTGCATGACCGCGATATAGCATCAAGGATCGATTGCTCTTCCTTGCGTCCCCGGATGTTAACACTGAATTTTCAGAATTTGTAGCTGAATTTGGCATGTTGAATTTGGGGAATTTGAAAATATTTACGTTGAATTTTTTAACGTTAAATATTTGATTTTAAATTGTTAACACTGAAAAATAAAGCTCAGTAGGATTTAAGGATTTTTTTTAGGAGTTAACTTCATTGCAAAAAATCCACATATGTTATTTCAATGAATAAATATTCACTGCTTAGAATTCAATGGCTTTTTATTTTCAAAATCCGATGGCACATATTTACTTCAATAGATTTCTTGGTTCACTGGAGAAGGAGTCTAGACCTCTTAAGAAAATGTGCATTTTCCTGATTGTTTTTATTTTTTTATGAATGAAGACACCCGCATTGCAGAATAAGTTTACGTCTGAGTGTAGGCCTGAGTGCAAAATCGCCAACATATCCTTTATTTTGGTGACCACTTGTTTTTTAAACCGACAAAAGCCTCGTTCCTCTGCGGCTCTCTCGTAGATCGCACCATCTTCAACGTCTTTGATTAATACGACTGCATCACCTTCTTTCACATGATCTGCAGCTCGCGGATCTCCCTTTCTCTCCAGTTAGAACTGCTCATGATCATATTGCTGCATTGTCTATGTGGAGACAACACCTCTACCCAACCCCCCCCCTAGAATCGCGAAGCCGTCGCATTTACAACAGAATGAAACCCAATAAACCGCCAATGTGTGGCACGGGAGGGTAAATAGGGGTTCTAGCTCAAGCAGGCAATTTACCTCGGGGAGTGTAAACGCACGGACCGTGCCACCAAAAAGGCGTTCATAAAACAGCATATTCGGCAGTGTAAATATGCTCAGTGAGAGAGGGCTGTATTTGAGTACAACGGCTCCAAATTACAAAGTCAATAAAGTGTCAATTTGGTTCTCTGTGTCGTTCTACTGATCAGCGGACGGGTGATGATGTACCAGAGGCAACCATACTCAGGCCCAGTTGAGATTGCCTAATGTGAGCAGTGGAGGGGGGGGGGGTCAATCGTACAATTTCGGTACAGGTGTCAAACGGACTTGGGCACGGTTCAGATGGCCTAGTGTGAGGGCGCCCTAAACCCCCTTTCACACAGTTTCTGGTAGATTACTGGGAGGACATTGCGGCACCGTTAGTGATTCACACTATTCACACATGCAGCTACATTCAGGAACATATATGTCGTGCGCCCCTTCACACATGGCACAGCGATGCATGCTGGACTACGGGCCTAAAGACTGTCCCGCAGTCGGCGCTAATACACACTGAGATGAGATAACATATTTTGGAACCTGACCCGTTTCTAAATATTGGGAAAAGGAACTTGCTTACAAAGAAAGTGTGCTGTATGGATACTACTAATGAATCACCCTAAAGGTATTGGTGCGTAACAGTAGCAGTCGCCGATTTACTCTATATCCTCAGGGGAGTCTTGTGATTGGTTGACTCACTCTACGTGAAAGTGTTAAGGGCCTCTAGTAGAAATGTGACGGCTCTCATTTCAACACAGCATACCCGCATTGATCCGGAAATGTTACTGCGTCTTGAGCAGGCAAATGGCCGGTGTAGAATTTAGAGAATATAGATCCCTGTACAGGAAATCTTCCGGAACATTGCAGGTTAAGGCCGAGATCAGTTTTGCTTCTTGCACAATGCGAGGCAGGAAAACACTTCACTCTCATTGAAAAAAGTAACAAGCCCACAGCTGGGGGCATGCTGGCCTGATACTACACAGACGAGTCGACCTCTACATGGGCATTACTTTGTGTTTACCTTGTAGTACAGGTGGAGCTTAGGATTCACAAAGTGAATAAATCGATTGTAATAAATTATTGTTTATTAATTGTTTAGGTCATTTATCAAGAACTAACACCAGAGGTTTACTGCCTATAACTTCAGAATGTTTTTATAACTCTGGTGACTTTAGAAGGGCATTCTAATTAACCATACATTTTCATAGCCTCAATAAATTACGTCAATTATAGACATTTAGTTTCGGCCCAACTTTATTTATTATCTGAATGAATACAATGACAGCATCAATAAATCTGTACTCCATATTGAAAATAATTGTGAGGTTTTCTAATTCCACTGGTTATTGCAGTTGGAGCATGCCTTGAATTCATTATTTACCATATATCAGTATTTGGCAAGTCACCTTTATTTTAAAAGTTTAACATCCATCTTCCTCAGCAGCAGTTTAGGGCGGCTCTCGGGTTGTATCCTCTGTAACAGATAGCTGCGTGCCCTTGAAAAGTGATGGGTTAATAACCTCTTTGAGGATTCATGCGTCATGCTGCAGCCAAACATATCTGGGCTGCAGAGCTGGCTCAGAACCGGCCCTTCACAGAACCGGCCCTTCACAGAACCGGCCCTTCACAGAACCGGCTTACCGGGAAGGAGCCCTGGAGTACACGCTAAGGGTTATTCTGGCTTCCATGTTATCCTCATCAGCTGAAGGTAGCAGGGCTCCAGACTTATTTTTTTCACTGGGAGCACTGTGGCCCCTAACTGAAAATGTTAGGGGCACAACCAGAAATTTTAGGGGCACACACCGTCAATCAACATGTCAACCAAATATTCACATTTCTTCCAATTTTCGTGCCGCTTGACAGGACGCTGATCCTTCTCTCTGCCCGCTCGCCTCTCCATTGAGAATGCATTATCAGGCCCGACAAACGCCTCCCGTGTGAAAAGCCCTTTATGGCACCTGGAGCAGAGTCCTGCACTGGTTCGGGTGACCAGCACAATTTGGATGAAACGAGTCGGGTCGGACGCGCGGGTTTGGCACGGGTTTTGCGATTGCGAGCGAGACTTCACCGGTGCTGGATATGTTAATCAGGAGCGGAGGAGTCAACTAAAACCGTCAACAGAGGATGATGTGCTTTTTTTTGCACAACAATCTAAAGCACCAAGCCAAACACCCGATGATGTAATTCCCATCTAATGTTTCTAATTTTCCATCGGGTGCAGGTTGAGTGTCGATATTAATTTATAGTGGGTCTGGTCCGGGCTACTGGGGAACATGGGTCGGATGCGGTTTGAAGTATTGCGGGTAGGGGCGGGTGCAGGGTTTGTAAAATAAGACCCGTGCAGGAATGACTTGCACTGGCACACTAGCCGAAGGTTGGAAGAACGAGGCAACAGTTTGCTTGCTCATTGTAAACGCACCTAGTGTTACAAAGCAGGTTGTGTGAAACCTAGATTGTTTTTTGTTTAGATTGTTAGATTGTTTATGCGCGCTCATAATCTCTAGGACCCTCCCCCTCGACACATTAACCACTTACAGTGGCCGTTCCCTATCCTTCTTACACTCATTGGCCTGCTTAATATTCCGGAATCATTGACACGCCCTTTCCACGTTCAATGTGTAAAAAAAAAAAAAAGGGGCAAATC
The DNA here is from genome assembly GCA_900291075.1 of Melanogrammus aeglefinus. Classification (NCBI taxonomy): domain Eukaryota; kingdom Metazoa; phylum Chordata; class Actinopteri; order Gadiformes; family Gadidae; genus Melanogrammus; species Melanogrammus aeglefinus. The sequence continues at coordinate 22,493 of OLKM01002528.1, forward strand.
CATCTGGTCGCACATGCGCGACCAGATGGAAAATTGGGTCGCAAAATGCGACCATTTGGTCGCAGTCTGGAGCCCTGGGTCATGTTTTTGCATCAAGATATCTATGCATCCTGGGAGGACCAGACCCTATAACTTCTGACACACTCTCTTGACCTAGGTGGGACATTTTAAATGGTTTGTGTTGTGAGGGGGAGCCAGCAGTAATCTATACTAAATATCAGAAGGATTTGTGCATAAGAAGTATTACCTGAGTATCTTGCTGGTGTAATAACCTCCTTTACACGTTGCCTTGATTCATAAAGAAATAGACCACTCATATGGTTTCCCCATGAGCAGGAAACCATCGCTTCATGAAAGCCTTGAGTTATGAAATATCCATTGTGCAACTAGCTCTTAAAGGAACAATAGAGGCTGAAACACCTCTGTATCATGCTAAACAGTTATCACCGGTGTTCACATCAGTCCAGGATGTCTTCACAGTTCAGAGTTTCAGCACTTCTGTCTCTTGCTGTCCAGGCTTTTACCCAATCTCATTCAGTGTGTTATTGTGTGATTTTGCTACCCCCTTTCTCTTTTCAGCTGTTAGGCCTAAGTGCTGTCAGCTTCATAGCATTCCCGATGTTTGAAGCTGACAGCATGTCTGGACTTGGCTGTGTCTTTCTAAATGTTAATACATATTCACTCTGCGACATCGATTTTCTACACAAATCTTGCAGCACTGGAAAATACCACACACCAATACATAGGAGGACGTCACCCAATAGGCCACCTGTGTTTTACAATGTGTTCTGAGTATTATTCCTCTAAAGGGGGTCTGTCACACTCAGCTAATGCTACAAGGAAAGTACTGATTCAGACCTGTCTTTGAAAAGTGTTCTGCAACTTCAACTCGACCCGAGAAAATGTGGCACCATTGGCTTACTTCTTCCGAATCAGACCAATGGAGAATGCGAATCCCAAGTTCATGTCAATGGTCCAGTTTTTCCTGTGGATATAGCAGACCACAATGTTCACAACCACACCTCGTATGAGTCGGTTGCCTCCTATGATAGTGTGACTCTTCCCGTACACATCTCCCTCCACTCACTGGGGACTGACCTCTGCTCCCTTCTGTCCTCATCGCAGGTTCTCCCGGTCAGACGAGCTGTCGCGGCACCGCCGCTCGCACTCGGGGGTCAAGCCATACCAGTGCACTGTGTGCGAGAAGAAGTTTGCCCGCAGCGACCACCTGTCCAAACACATCAAAGTACACAGCTTTCCGCGGCGCAGCAGGACTCAGCGCACGGCTAACTGAGAATTTGTTTGGCTAGTTATATCTTGTTGTTTTCTGAGGAAGAACGAATGCTTGCGACATTCTAATTTATTGTGCAAAGACAAAGCAACCAAGAGTTCCTCTCTACTCCTCAGCAGAGCTCCCCAGGGGGGCGGTTTTCACACCTAGTGCTTTAACATGTTGTGCTCTTTGTTTGTTGTCCAAGTCTCCCATTATTGACACAAGCCCATAAAATAAGCTCAATTTCACATTGTTTGAAGTATGTTGTGCTTTGCTAATGTACCTAGTGTTACAGTGTTTCCTTGTTTTTAGCTGGACAGAAAAGAATAAACGAAAAAAACGAAAATGCCTTTTCTACCATGTGGGAAGCTGCCAATGTCTCTCCGACATTCCTCCATTTTATGCAATGTCACAGGTTGGGTGTGTGATGCCCTCTGATGGATCTGTGAAGGATCTCTGGTAGATCTCTGATGGTTTTCTGGCTAGGTTCCAGTGATGGCCGCATCAGGTTACCAATGTACACTACTGAACACATAGCAAGTTGCTATAAGCTCCTGGGGGTTCCCAAGTCAAAGTCACCACGTGTTAAAGGTAAATTTCATTGCTCGATATGTGACTGAACTAAAATATGGAGCAACGTAAGCAAATGCAAAACTATGTAAAACTACAGTTAAATAAGCACATGTCAATGATGGTCGAGCAGACCATCTGGTGATCAGTGCTAACTGTAAAATGTTTTTATATTCTAGTGTTTATTGAGATATGAGATATGTACTTGTTAATCTTTCTTCTTATCGCATCTCTGGCCTTACTGTACTACAAAGCCCTCAGTGAAGAGCTCAACAGTTGTTAAAATCTGTTTCTTCAGTTCTATATTTTTGATCAGGATGACTGTAATATCGATTTTTTAATAATTAAGGTTTTATAATACAGCCAATGTCAAACAAACAATGCATTTCAAGAAAATTGAGTGTGTGTTTGTAATTAATTATGCATTTAATCATTGCCTTTGTGAATTGATACAGATTCTGCCTCAACTATGCTAATTTGATACAATAGTCAGACACACCTTTGCCATCACCTCTTAGGGTTGAGGTGCTGAACGCCATGGTGCTGAACAACACGAAGAATGGCCTGCTGGGAAATGGAGTTGCAAAATACACAACTTGGCCATAACGGAGTTGTTTTTGATCCTTTGCTCTTAAAATATGTGCTTATGTAACCATGGCATGTAGTGAACTGTAGGTGTGTGAAAATTCCGTCCATGCATTATTCATGAATGAACCAGATGATATTGTACGTCATTCCTTCTCATTCAATTTTTGTATTTTCAATGCGTGTTGAACACAGGTGTTTTATCGCATCCTATGAATGTACAGCATATATATGTGCTCTTCAGTAGCCACATTCATGGCGAACACAGAAGACTTTTCTGATATTCATCAGTGTTGTGAACATTGCTTGTGTAAATCCCTAAATGTGTACATATTTCACTGCATAAGAATATATTATATTTTTTTCTTTGTTCTACTCAAGCTATATTTACAAATAAAAGTTTAAAATAAAGTGAACATGCTGAAAATGTTTTGAATTAAAATGTATAAAAAAAAGTTTGTCAACAGTGTATTTCTGAACATAGTTGCATAATATAACATCATTGCCTTCAGGTGAATCCCATTGCACTTGTGTGCTATGGAGTCAGCCATCTCAGACTACGTTTACACGAAGCAGGGTATTTTCCTAAACGAATATCTGGCCATCTACGTTTGCAAATTAAACTGCATTTACACGAGACCGTTTTTTTTTTAAATGTGTTTACAGGAACCCGTGTACATACATGCTGTCATGAGCACGCCAAACCACAGTCGCAGTCGTAACAATAAGCTCAAGCTCACATTAACCAATCAGAATCCTGAAAAGTTGCCCGAGCCACCGGAAACGGAAGTTTACTCTCTTCTTCGGATAGCAGCGGTAAAGCAAGTTGCGGCGTTTAGGCCGACTGGTTTTTCGTGTTGGAGGGGGGAGAAGTTGTTGCAACATTGCTGACCTCCGAGCACTCATTCTTCTGTACTCCTCCACATAAAATAGGAGCTGAATTTGCAAATGCAAACAGACAAAAAGGGTCTGCACCAACATAAACGCGATGGCTATTCTGAGCGCATCCATGATCACCTCAGCCCTAAAATGTGAAGTCGCACGTGAGAACATGTAAATCTAAACATTGGTCGCACATTTGGTGTACTTCTGTCGCATACTGTGACGTTGGCTGCCCAAAACTCAGTTTACCACAGTTTACAATGTTTACAACCAAACGCATAAACGAAGTTTTCCAAAAAAATCACTTTGGCCAGAGTTTTTTTGGATAACCGTTTTACGGGGCGAATTCTCCGTTTGCGTCTAAATGAAAGGCTCAAACGTAGGGAAATGTCTTCGTTTATAAAAATACACATGCTCGTGTAAACGGGGTCTCAATATCAAAGGCACCCTATTTTACCTATTGCCATTCCAAGCCATCTCAAATTCTGCCCTGCCCCCAGACGTAGTGACATCACACATGGGAGGGTCTATAGAGATGATGGATGGGTATTCCTACCAGTTGGTACAGTCAACTCAGAATGGTAGGCTGATCTGTCCATCGTACATCAGGGTCTGACACCAGTCTGACATTTAGTCTGACAATTAAACTGGAAAACCCCTGAGGTCGGATTTCCGACTTGTTAAGTCGGAAGAATCTCGCAAGTCCCAAGACGGCTGAAGATCCAAGATGGCTGCGTCCCACACATCAACATTAGTCAAGGTTGTAGACATATATCGTTTATAAGCATCTGTCTTATTTGAGTCTCATTAAATCAGTTACACACAGTAATGCCCTATTTCTATCTGTGAAATTGGGTGTTGGAGCTGGAGCTGGTGCTGCTAATGGCATCTTGGTGTTCACACTCGTACCGGACGAGGTCATCTATGTGACGTCATTCACAGGTCTGTCTTACCAGGTACCACAGCAATAATCGTCCCTGATGCCTCGTACACCACCTGTACGAGTTGCAAGGTGAGAAATCTCCCAGCTTGCTTGTAGCATTTCACGGAAGAACACCCCCTTTTGGTCGGTCCCACTTGGAATTCTGAAAGTATAGCGAGTTCAGTGAGGCTGTCCGTACGACTCGATAACAAAAATGGCTGCGCTCGTAAAGGGATTTATTTTCTTGTATTTCTTGTATTTGCATTTTCGATGCTAAATCGATTTTAAAGGCTCTTACACACTTGATTGCATTACTACTTTATCCTGGTCACCAAATAATGCAATTCACGGTATTGCTGTATAGTGGCGAAGTCACACCCTTGGTAGAGCCCATGGGACCTATGAGATCGAAAAATATGAATGAGTTTCAATGAAGAGAAAGTAATTATTTTCTGGTCCCAGTCTTTATCTTCCCCGGATTACACATATGTTGTTTGTGGATTTAAATGATAATTTTGTCGTGAAGAAGTTTGATAATGTTAGTTTTTTTTTTCAAGGGGAGGACAAAAGCATCTAAAGTGGTGAAAACCATTATAAATTGGGGCATGTGGAGAGTTTCAGTAATGATTGTCGGTCTTGTCCACGCCAGTCGCAGGGAGCGTGACGGCACATGAGACGTGTGCCGTGTTCCAATACCCGTACTTCCATGAGTATACTTAAAGGAAGTACACTTTCTGCACTATCCGTACTCACTTGAGTACAGTAATTTTTCAGACATGAGTGCTGTTCCAAATCGAGTACTCTGTGGTGCACTTACCGGAAATGACGATTGCGACAGCCGCCGCTCGTCACCCGCCAAAAACATCCCGCTTTGAAGTGTGGAATGAACCCGTTGTGTTGAAACATATTTTTAGTTGTGTAATATGGGTCCGTTAACGCAGCAAATATGGAGAATGCGCCGACGTCGTCGACGTTACCTCCTCCTCCTGACGGAGACAGACAATGCTAGGGTAGGTGTTATTTAAACGTCATGTATGCTTTTTTTTTGTCTACCAACGTAGCCCATACAACAGCAGCATTAGACCTGTCATTTAAGTTATAGTGGGGGCTTACTTTTGTGATTTAAGTTCTTACGGGTATTGGAACACGGGTATTGGAACACGGCACACGTCTCATGTGCCGTCACGCTCCCTGCGACTGGCGTGGACAAGACCGACAATCATTACTGAAACTCTCCACATGCCCCAATTTATAATGGTTTTCACCACTTTAGATGCTTTTGTCCTCCCCTTGAAAAAAAAAACTAACATTATCAAACTTCTTCACGACAAAATTATCATTTAAATCCACAAACAACATATGTGTAATCCGGGGAAGATAAAGACTGGGACCAGAAAATAATTACTTTCTCTTCATTGAAACTCATTCATATTTAAAGTCGTAGACGTGATATTATGATATCAATGATCAAGTTTAGTCTATTTTCTCGAGTTGAGCGCTCAGCCTGGCTCCGCCTCTTCCTCTACGTAGCTAAGATGGCTGCCGTTGAGTACGGGGAGTGTCCTTCGATCCACACTTCACCATTAGCCCGTTTTGAGTACGGCATCCGGGTCCTTGAAGTATAGGCCTACTTCTTTTCACCGGATCTGAATTGGAACGTACTGTGTACTCAAATTTTGGCTACTAAGGGCGTGTTCACAAGGGCAGTTTTTTTTTTATTAAAAAACACCTGACCCGAGCGGTTTTTTACCAACTAAAAAACTGACAGGGTGGTTTTTTCTAGAGCACTTTCCAAATCGGTTAAACTGTCGGAACACTGTTCGGTTAGCGTATCAAAGTGGTTTGGCTACACTACTTGAATCAGTATCACAATGTCGAGGATGAGAAAATTAGCCCTTGTTTTGGCGTTAGATGCCAACGACGATAACGACGAACCTTCCCGTTTGTGGGTGCATGATATAAACCGGGGACGGCAGCAGTACGGGGCATATCATAGTACACTTATGTCCCTAAATCCCACCGATCGTTCCCAGATACTCTCCTTGTGATATATGTTGTGGTACAACTTGTTGGTCATGTCGTATAGCTCGACATGTTCACTTACAAGGACAACCAGTTGCTCCGTCGGAAAAGACTTTTTGGTTTGGGTCGCCATTCTTCTTTCCTAGTGACGTTGGCCTAAAGCCCCTGACACACCGCCCCGACACGACCAGACGCCGACGCCCGCTTGCCCGTTGCCTCTCGTCTGAGACAGTCGGGCGAGAGGAAGCAATGAAACACACCGCCACGACCACTCCCGACAACACAGCAGTCTGTATGTTCTGCGCTTGCCCGAGATGCAATAATTCTCCATAACAGCGGGTGGCGCTAGTCTCGTGCCCGTTATCCGAAACATGAAAACAGGAAATGACCTAACCGAGAAACCATAGAAGAAACCAGGTAGAATAAAAACAAAGCGCACAAAACAGCTTGTTTATTTTTGAGCAGACGTTTTGGACGTTTTGGAAAAAAATTCTTGGCAGCAAAATGGTCACTTCGGTTTTATGCTTGGTTTGTTTACCATCGTCACTTCCGCCCCTCTTCCACCCCTCCCACACACCGCGCTGATTCGCTACGGCACCGCCCGTCATAATCGTCATAGATGGCACACAGACAATCAGAGTACCCGACGAGTCTACTCTCCCGACGGCCGACAAGTCCCGACTGAGCATGAATCGGCCCCGACGAGACCCGAGGGCTTCCGACGCTGCCCGACGGAAAGGAACACACCAAACCGACGCGGTTACGACGCCGTCCGACTGGTGCCGACGAGGCGCGACGCCCGACGGTCGGCTTGGTGTGTCTCTGGCTTAAGTTCTCGTTCATTGGTCAGCTGTCAAAAAACTGCCTGAGGTCGGATGCTTTTTCTTGGCGAGTTGAACTTTTCTCAACTTGAAAACCACCCAGAGCGGTGAAAAAAACCCGCTGGCAGCAGTGTTTTTAAAAGCATCCAGGATGTTTTTACAAAAACACTCTGTATCATAGGAATATAATGTAAAACATCCACCCGCACCTGAAAAAGGTGTGGCCCGTGTGAACACGCCCTAAGTACGGACAGTACGGGTATTGGAACACGGCAGTGTAGTCTATCTCATTGTGTTTTCTCTACAGCCTTTAACTGAACAATTGCATAATAAACGGTCAAACTCTTGACATGAGAAATCATCTTTTAAATCCTCAAACAATATATGATGCCCTGCCACCCTTCCCCCCACCTCCACCTCCTGTGAACTTTGTCTCTGGTCGGAACTCTTCGAGGTCGTCTCCAAGGCGACGGCCGTGTCCTCGTCATCAGCATCAGACAGGAGAGACACTGTTGAGTCCATTGGAGATGGAGTCCTTGAGCTCACACACACACACACACAAGACAGATTACACACACACACCCTGGACTCACTGCCTACTGGACTCCCTCCCCCTCCCCTTCCCTCGTTGCAGCAAAGTATGCCGTGAGTGATGTGACGCGCCTGTTGGCTGCGTCCGCCTCCCGGTGTCTGAGTTGTGAGACCTCCCCTCCCCAACTCCCTTCCCCCCTCCCATATGTGTTTGTGAGGTTTTTTGATGTGATGGTTATGTGTTGAGGTGTTTTATTTTGCTAATCCCTACACTGTGCCCCCCTTAAAGGAGCATAGTTTGGGGTATTGACAAAAAAAAAAATCCACCTCGTTACCCTCTTGTTTAGCTTTTGAAACTTTTCTTATCTAAGGCGGGCCGCATGGTTCCTTGTTGAACAAGTGCCTGACAGTCTCTCCGTCCTGTCTCCCCACAATGTCTTTTATGTTTCTTGGACGGAATGTAACTGGGAATTTTGTTGCTCTGTAACATGTGCAATGACAACAATAAAGCTATCTATGCGTAATCCGGGCCATATAAAGACTGGGACCAGAAGATAATTACTTTCTCTCCATTGAAAGCGATACATATTTTTCGATCTCAGGTCGCATGGGCTCTACCGGAAAGGGCGTAACTTCGCCACTCTTGCACTGTAAAAAAACGCATTCACAAACAAAAGTCTATTTGTTGATTTTGTCAATTAGTAAATATGTGTACAGTAACACCTGGATGGTGCCTTTTGAAATGCGTGTGCATGTTAAAGTGCTGTACGTAGACACGGAGAGCCCTCTCCATAACCGGAGAGCCTTTCGGAGACCCTATCCGTAGCTTCCTTGCGCGTCTAATATTTTTTAACTATCCGTGACCAATAGCCAATGTGGACTATTGGTCAACGCAACGAGACGGCAAGGGCTGTGATTGGTCCTCTAACAAAATCATTTCCTTAATCACTTCTCCGGTTTGACTTCGCACCTTAATTACTTTGTACATTGTTTACTTTGCACCTTAAGGACCAATAAAACACCAAATAAGATTTGAAAAGCTTTGGAGGTTTATTTACAACACTGCTTACATGGTTTGTAGTCAACATATAAGATGGATCGGGTGGCGAATTGCATTGTGTATCCGACATCCCGACAGAGAGCTGCTGAGCGGATTACGGAGTTGGAGTAGTAGTATAGTAGTAGTAGTAGTATACTTTGGCTAAACGGTCTGGGTGGAACTCCGACTTCAAGTTTTAAATTCCGCGTCTCAAAACAAGCTCGGTGGCAGTCCGGCAGCTCAGCTCCCAGAGTATAATCCCTTTCTCCTCCATGTCACGATTCATGGACTTCAGAGTCAAGGCCAAAGTTCCTTTCCCCCAATTCTTCTCAACCATGTCCGAGATATCCCCCACTAGTCTTTACTTGTTGTGGAAGTGCAAGAGACATCAGACGCAGTCTTTATGATTCATAATATCATCCGAGGCGCACATAGCTTTTAGCCTTGATATTAGACATAATATTATATAAATACCCATATATAATAATATTATTATATTATAAATATATGGACCTCCAGGAGTCCGCAAACGGCAACAATCCCTTCTCCTCCATGCTGTGGTTCAGTCTGAAAGCTCATTGGTCAATGAGCAGCAGCTCATTTGCAAAAACATGTTTTCTGGAACTAAAATACTACGTTTACTTTTTGTATAGTATTTGTATGTAGGCCTAATGTCCGTTTCCCTCGGTAAAGGGATATTAGCATCCCCTATCGCATGTTGAAAAATTCTTCAGCCTCCATTGACTCCCATTAATTTCCCCGAAAGTGCTGGCGGTCGGTGAATAACATGGGGTGCAATGGGAGAGAGGAAAAAAATCCTCCTCTGAGTGGGTGTGACTAGCTAAGGGATCTGGATCCCGCCTACGTACGTCTGTTGATAGCACATGGCTGCGCTATGAACTAACAAGCAGGAGCGCTGGCTGTGGAGCAGCCTTGGTTATCTCCTCAAACCTAGGCTACGAGAACCAACAAACCCGCTCAGTCGTATGCCTCCATTCCACCGAGTGGTGTGCTACTGTGGTAGAACAGTGCACCTCTGTTCGGTCTATTGGCATTTCCGTAGCCCGCGGCCGGGCTGCGGAGCCCGCTACCCCAGGCTGCGGAGCCCGCGGCCGGGCAGGGCTGCCCGAGGCCGGGCAGGGCTGCCCGAGGCCGGGCTGCGGAGCCCTCATCCGGGCAGGGCTGCCCGCTGCCCTGCTGCGGAGCCTGCGGCTGGGCTGCCTACGGCCGAGCTGTGGAGCCCGCGGCCGGTGTCGTGCCAAAAAACGGCTGCCTGCCAGAAAACGACTGACCCCAGCGGGAACGCCCATCGGGGTGGTACCTACACGCCCATCGGGGTGGTACCTACTCTCTCCACAGCAAAAGACCGCCTCCGACGGGAACGCCGTCGTTATTATTGCTCCTACTACTACTACTACTTTATTATTATCATCTTACAACAGCAGCAGCAGAAATAACAACAATTAAAGTATACCGCCAAAATTAATCTCCTGATGGTTTATTGAAAGACAAGTTGTAGCCTACGACAGGAACGACAGACTACTCCTCAATACAACGTATCCATGCAGTTCTGCTGTGGCGCTGGTGCAGCTGGTGGGCGTTCCCGTCGGAGGCGGTCTTTTGCTGTGGAGAGAGTAGGTACCACCCCGATGGGCGTGTAGGTACCACCCCGATGGGCGTTCCCGCTGGGGAAAGAACAAGCCATAACTTTGTTTCCCTGGTAACCCCTGAGGGTTTGACTAATTCCTGGAGCAACCATTAACTCCCGTAAGATTCTTATGCAACAGATCGTTTTTCACTTCTTCAGTAATTAGGACGTAGGCTACCTTAGACTTGGAAACGGGAGGTATTCTAGTCCGTTGGCTTTGACTGCGTTCCCGTTGCTATGGTTACTCATTTTTGAGACAGGCTTATACGATACGCCAGTTAGCGCATTAATTGAGAACGGTGAACAGACAATTTGTCTATACAGGTGTCCGTATATCAGGAGATAATGCACACCCTGCAGCCAATCAGAATCGAGCATTCCCCCAGACGGTGGTATAAGTAAGGGATAATGCCAGACGAGGTGTCCATTATCATAAATTAATGGACGACGCGGAGGCGTGAACCGTCCGACGCGAAGCGGAGGACGGTTGCTTCCGCGAAGTCCATTAATTTATGATAATCGGACACCTCGAAGGGCATTATCCCGCTTATACCATGGTCACTTACGAGTAAAATACATATTAAATCATTCACTCATGATTTAATGTTGTTTTTACCGTTAAAATCATACGTTTTTCACAAGAAGCGGCTGAGCGGACTATTTAACATCTCCTGTCCGCAGGCGTTGCCATGGAAACCTGCCCGGAACATCGCAACGGCGTATTGCCGTTAATAAACTGTGAAATAACGTATGTTCTGTGACTCTGTTGCCACGGTTACCAAAGCGTTTGAGCCAGCGCAGTCATTTAGAACTGTCATCAGGCAATTTGACCGGAACATCATCATAGGTGTCCATTATCACTTTTTAATGGACACCCAGCAGCCAATCAGAATCGAGTATTCACCCAGACCATGGTATAATCCATAAATTTCGGGCACGGGAGGCAAATGCTCTCTTACCAACTGATTTTTTGGTGGATGGGATGACCAAAAGACCAGTGTCAGGAGAGCGAAGGGGGCGTGCAGGTGAATATACGTGGAAAGGCTCAGATAGGTACAAAGGTACCATCCATTAAGTGAAGATGAGAGTTAAAGTCAGCCCTGGCCACTATTGTAAGCCAATGTAAGGATACCAGTACAGGTGTTATATGGTCATTTCTTTTACTTTTTGTCAGAATCCTGGCTGCTGCATTCTGCAAAGGCTGAAGGCCTCTGATAAAGCATTTCGGAAGACAGAAAAAAAAAATTGCAGCAATCAAGTCTGAGACAAATGAGTGAATAAGTTTCTCGGCATCACGCAATAACAAGAATGATCTAATTTTTTCTATGTTGCTCAAATGGTAAAATAAAATCTTGGTGGCTGCTTTGATGTGTGAATCGAATTTTAGTTGAGAATCAGAAATAACCCCAAGATTTCTAATGGTTGGACTTTCAGTAATGGCACAGCCATCAATGTTAACATTCACTTCCTAGGCCATACAGTGGGGAAAAACGTATTTAGTCAGCCACCAATTGTGCAAGATCTCCCACTTAAAAAGATGAGAGGCCTGTAATTTTCATCATAGGTATACCTCAGCTATGAGAGACAAAATGAAAAAAAAAAAATCTAGAAAAGCACATTGTCTGATTTTTAAAGAATTTGTTTGCAAATTATGGTGGAAAATAAGTATTTGGTCAATAACAAAAGATCATCTCAATACTGTGTTACATTCCCTTTGTTGGCAATGACAGAGGTCAAAGGTTTTCTGTAAGTCTTTACAAGGTTTTCACACACTGCTGCTGGTATTTTGGCCCATTCCTCCATGCAGATCTCCTCTAGAGCAGTGATGTTTTTTGCCTTCGCTGGGCAACACAGACTTTCAACTCCCTCCAAAGATTTTCTATGGGGTTGAGATCTGGAGACTGGCTAGGCCACTCCAGGACCTTGAAATGCTTCTTACGAAGCCACTCCTTCGCTGCCCGGGCGGTGTGTTTGGGGTCATTGTTATGCTGAAAGACCCAGTCATGTTTCATCTTCAGTGCCCTTGCTGATGGAAGGAGGTTTTCACTCAAAATCTCACGATACATGGTCCCATTCATCCTTTCCGTCACACGGATCAGACGTCCTGGTCCCTTGACAGAAAAACAGCCCCAAAGCATGATGTTTCCACCCCCATGCTTCACTGTAGGTATGGTGTTCTTTGGATGCAACTCAGCTTTCTTTCTCCTCCAAACACGACGAGTTGAGTTTTTACCAAAAAAGTTCTATTTTGGTTTCATCTGGCCATATGATATTCTCCCAATCCTGTTCTGGATCATCCAAATGCTCTCTAGCAAACTTCAAACGGGCCCGGACATGCACTGGCTTTAGCAGGGGGACACGTCTGGCACTGCAGGATTGGAGTCCCTGGCGGCGTAGTGTGTTAGTGATGGTAGCCTTTGTTACTTTGGTCCCAGCTCTCTGGAGGTCATTCACTAGGTCCCCCCGTGTGGTTCTGGGATTTTTGTTCACCGTTCTTGTGATCATTTTGACCCCACAGGGTGAGATCTTGCGTGGAGCCCCAGATCAAGGGAGATTATCAGTGGTCTTGTATGTCTTACATTTCCTAATAATTTCTCCCACAGTTGATTTCTTCACACCAAGCTACTTACCTATTGCAGATTCAGACTTCCCAGCCTGTTGCAGGTCTACAATTGTATTTCTGGTGTCCTTTGAAAGCTCTTTGGTCTTGGCCATAGTGGAGTTTGGAGTGTGACTGTGGACAGGTGTCTTTTATACTGATAAGGAGTTCAAACAGGTGCCATTAATACAGGTAACGAGTGGAGGACAGAGGAGCCTCTTAAAGAAGAAGTTACAGGTCTGTGACAGCCAGAAATCTTGCTGGTTTGTAGGTGACCAAATACTTATTTTCCACCATAATTTGCAAATAAATTCTTAAAAAATCAGACAATGTGATTTTCTGGATTTTTTTTCATTTTGTCTCTCATAGCTGAGGTATAGCTATGATGAAAATTACAGGCCTCTCTCGTCTTTTTAAGTGGGAGAACTTGCACAATTGGTGGCTGACTAAATACTTTTTTGCCCCACTGTATATATATACTCTATACTAGTAATTTATAAATAAATCCCAAAATACAATTATAAATCCTTGTGTTTGCATTCATTTTGAGTATTCCCACTGATCTACTCCTTATGGTACAGCCCTGATGGCTAATTTCTTGTGCTCAACTGTATTTTCTCTCCAGGCGTTGTCTGGCTCCTCACTGAGCACAACCCGTGTAACGCTGATTCAAGAGGGCAGCTTATCCACCACGTCCCTCCTCCTCCCCAGCTGAGCTAACTAGGACCAGCTGAGCTAACTAGGACCAGCTGAGCTAACTAGGACCAGAGCTCCCGTCCAGAGATCCCAGAAATAGGCCACACATTCCAGCACTCAGAACATTGACAGTCTTTGAAATGTGGTTCAAAGTCTTTACTTTAATTTGCATTTCACCTTCTGTGGGACGCTTCAGCCAGGCACCACGCAACACAGGACCTGGGTGTACACATGGTGGGTGATAGGGTGAAGGCTTTTGTCTGGAGCTGGTCTTCTCAATTCAATTCAATTTCAATTTTATTTGAAATGGACCATGTGCAATTAAAACATAAATATAACAATTTGAGACATCGCACCAGAAATAGCTTAGGCAAATTAACATCTGCAGTCCCTAGGTACAAGTTGATACAAGACATATAAAAACATCAAACATCAAACATCACTCAACAAGTAGGCCTATGTGAAAAATAGAAATGTATCACACATGAAATGTCCCTCAATGGAACACATATACACACACACACTACATGATCAGGATTCTGGACTGGGGTACAGCACATCATGATGTACCCTAGTAAGTAGAGTAGGTCTTCGTGTGTGCCTAGTATTTGTGAAACCTGGGGGGTAATGCTTGTGTGAGCAGCCTTGTTCAAACCACATGAGATAAACGTGGATATAATCATCTTGTCATGTGTTGCCTGCATGTTGTCTTTCTGAACTTCAGATTCAGAAGAATCTATGGATCTAGGAGGAAATATTTTTTTACAGTTGCTCAGCTCAAGCCAGAAAGAATAGTATAAGCATAACAAGCAACATAACCACCAAATGCAGCACAAATAGAAATGGTTAAACTATATAAAACTACAAACAACAATGTATAGGGGTTAAAGACATAAGGGTTAAAGAATGGTGTACAATATTTGGCTGAACTGTAAATGCAGTTTTCTGTATGTCAGTCTGGCCATCCACAGAGCCTGCATGTGGTTTATCAGTCTGTTTGAAGCAGAAGAAATCAACGTATACTGGGTACCTTTCTGTTACATGATGTGTGCATGTCTCATCTGTCTCTGAGTCTGAGTCTCTAGGGCTGGTTTGGTGGCTACCAGGTAGGTTTGTAACCATGACTTGGGGCCAATCCCATTACTTGGCTCACTGTCTCAACCCTACATCTCAACCCTAACCCTACCCCTACCAAATGGGACAACCCTACCCTGTGACGTCATCAAACCTTACCCTTACCGGGCTCATGTCGTATGATATCCAGATCTTCCGAGAGTCCGTTCTACAGCCCTAACACATTACCCCATAAACATGCAATCAAATGGGCGAAATGGGACATGAAAATAGGGCAAGTGTTGACATGGAACTATCCATGTTGCGGAGATCGCGAGCTAATTCGCTAACTAGCAATTAGTGCATGACAATTCAACCCGGGGTGGTTATGTATCTGGTTATAACGAATGTCTATAATGCATTGAAACTACATTTCGATAAATATAACATTACTTATATAATATTACTAATATAATATATTAGTATATTTTTCACCTGGAGTCACTAGAACATGGAAGATCTGGATATCATACGACATGAGCCCGGCAGCTCCCCGACCGCAGGCCGCCCGGGGTCGGGTGGCCCAGGGTCGGGGAGCTGCCCCGGGCTCATGTCGTATGATATCCAGATCTTCCGAGAGTCCGCGGCCGGGCTGCAGAGTATAATTAATAAAATAATTAATAGTTAATTACAGAGAAAACACTTACATTTGTGTTTTTCAAATCCTGTCGCATCTTTTCACCCTCCAGCTTGTCTAGGATATTTCTTGATTTTCAGTTTTCTCGCAAGGTATTGTGGGAGCAAGTCACAACTGAAGCGCTTTGAGGGTGCCCTCCCCCTTACCCCTTAAGCTACCTTTAAACTGGTATTGGGACATGGCTCCACGGCGCGTGAACGCGCAACAGCGAGGGCTAGGGCTGAGATTTTCCTTTGAGCCAAGTAATGGGATTGGGCCAAAGTGAGTTAGATGACAGTGCGGTCATGCCTGTCAGGAGGAATGCCAAGGTTACCGTCGGAGCAGAGTCAATTCTGATCCGTCTATTGACAGTGGGAAACGGGGAAAATAGGGCACCTGTTAACCCAGTCTATCACCCTTCACTGTGGGGAGGTGTGTGTGTGTGTGTGTGTGGTGTGTGTGTGTGTGTGTGTGTGTGCGTGCGTGCGTGCGTGCGTGCGTGCGTGCGTGCGTGCGTGCGTGCGTGCGTGCGTGCGTGCGTGCGTGCGTGCGTGCGTGCGTGCGTGCGTGCGTGCGTGCGTGCGTGCGTGCGTGCGTGCGTGCGTGCGTGATTGAAACACGTGTACAGGAAGATGAACCGTTTGTACGAAACAAAAGTAGAAAAACAAAACAAAGAATGTATTATACTGAGGCTGCTAAGCAAATGTTATGGGTTTTCTCAAACTCTTATTTTTGCTATGCTCGGCGCTGGCTGCTGACAGATCCGTCCAGATCTTCTTCCTCTGGGAGTGGGCAATGGGACCTCCTCTTGGACCTCCTGGTGTTTGAGTTCTGATTCTGGAGGAAGTTCTCCCTGAGGACCTTCCGGTTGCTCAGGTGTCTAGAGTCCACTGGGGAGAGGATTGTTGTTGTCATTGATGGCACACAACAGGATATTTATTCATTTAAAATATGCATTATTTGCCACATTTCTGTACAGAGGGAAACATTGACCGTCTCCAACATATTCAGAGGGGATCTCCTAATAACAGAGATATGAAGCAACAGGTTTGGTTGTAGTAATGGAGCGTGAGTTGGCCGGTCTGTGCCAATCGGCAAATGATTATGGAAAAGAACAAATCTGTCATCCCCACTTCTATCTCTTCTTCTCAGTGTTCCCCGGACATTCAGCCCCTCAGACCAGATCCACCAGTTAAAACCCTTGTTAGAGCAATTTCTCTATCAGATTTTGGGTCTAAGGTGAGATGAGATATTTAGATGCACAAAGCACACAATACTTGCAGGCAATTGCTGGTCATATATATTTGGAATAAAAGTATGAACAAAGATACATCACAACATGAATCAACAAACAACAAAACGGTTCGCAAGGAGAAGTCCACTGAGTGGCTAAAGTCAGGAGTTGTTATGCACTTATATTGGGTTCTTGAGGGCAGCTGTACCCCAATAAACCAAAAGCCTTTGTTAACCAGATGGTAATCTATTGATTGAAGTTCCTCAGGATGTCATAAATAATGGGTCGCGGCCGTGCCATGTAACCCTTTGTTTCCCGAAGCTCCCCAGGGGGGTCGAGGAACAGGTCCAAACCAACAGAAGATGACATTGGAACAGATAGTGAGAACAGATTACATCACCAACCACAAAGGTTTACATTTTAGACGACCCTGAAGGAGAGCAGGATGGCAAGAACATACAGGGAATAGTAAACAAAACCTAAGTTCATGAAGAAAAACGTAACAACATGTAGATTTTCCATCACACACTTCAAACATACCCAGCCTTCAGGGCTTCTCAGTTGAGTCTCTGATGCAGTTCTCCTTCCTAAATAGTCCTCTGTTATTGCCTGACATCAGATCTCGACCCCCTCTAAATTGTCTGTGGAATATTAAAACAGTCAAAGAACATGATGCATTCACTTCCATTTTGTGTCTGCATTATTTCTTTCTGAGCTATACATCAGGTCCCCACACACACACTGTGTCCTATGCCAAGGGCCCCAAACGCATCTGTACACCATTAAACGTGTGTGTGTGTGTGTGTGTGTGTGTGTGTGTGTGTGTGTGTGTGTGTGTGTGTGTGCGTGTGCGTGTGCGTGTGTGTATGTGTGCTTGTATTTGTTTGAAAGTGTGTAAAGAATGAAGACTTGGAAGGAGGAAGGGCAGAGTGTGTTCCCGAACAATGCAGTCAAGCCTGGCTGCTTGTAAACATCATTATAATGTCTCTTGGCCTTATATTATCCCAACTGAAGCACAGCTCTTTATATTAAACATAATAGGGTAAAACACGTCATGAAATGAAAGTCGAGAGTCAAACGTCGATGTGTCCTCTGGCCTCTACGCTGGTGGGCAGGGTGAAATCCTCTGGCAGGTTGAAACCATCCTGTGGCAGTGGAGGCTTCTCCAGTGAGGAGACGGAGGAACATCCTCCTTAACATTGTTGAGAATAAAAAATGTAGATTGTCCAGACTACTAATGAATTAATTCCCTTAAATATGACTACATTAATGCCTTTGTAATGTTTGTTTCCCTCTGTAAAGTCATATTAGCCCCCCCCCCCCCCCATCGCCTATTGAAAATTACTTGAGGGAGGACGTTCCTCCCTCAGCCTCCATTGACTCCCGTTCATTTCCCCGAAAGTGTTGGCGGCCGGTGAATAACATGGGGTTCAATGGGAGAGAGGAGGAAAGTCCTCCTCTGAGTGGGTGTGACTAGCTAAGAGCTCTGGTTCTGGATCCCGCCTACGTCTGTTCATAGCGCATGGCTGCGCAATGAATTAACAAGCAGGAGCCCTGGCTGTGGAGCAGCCTGAAGGGATGGGTTATTCCCTCAAGTCTAGGCTACGACAACCAACGAACCCGCCCAGTCATGCCTCGTTTCCCCCGAGTGGTGCGCTACTGTTCGTTGCGGTACAGTGGGGCTCTGTTCGGTTATATTGGTATTTCCGTAGCCCACAGCCGGGCTGCGGTGCCGGGCTGCCCGCGGCCAAGCTGCGGAGCCCACCAGGAGGATTGACTTGATCTATAAATGAAGTCCCTCAATCTTAATTGGCTTAACAGCATGACTAACATTCTGAAACATCCATTAACATCCACATTTGCCTCAAACAATGTGAGGCTTACAGCCCAAGCACATGAACACTGAGGAGTTTGATATCCTGGCTCGAGTAATGCAAGGGGACACACTAACCCCCTTCCTCTTCATCATAGCCATTAGTGGGTGGGAGCAGGACATCGGCTTCACCCTAACCCCAAGGAAGTCAAAGAGACACCCTGCAGTTGTCCTGACAGACCTGGACTACGTGGATGACATCAGCCTGCTGATTCCTGTGCTTGCTCCAACAATGTGGAGCAAGCACAGGAACTCCTGAACAGAGTGGAGCTGGAGCGCGCCATGGTTGGCCTTAGGCTAAACGCCAAGAAAACAGAGGTCATCACCTACAACATCTCACCGGAGCATCAACTGTTGACAACAACTGGTGGCACTGTGCTGAAGAAAGTGGAGGACTTCAAGTATCTGGGCTCATGGGTCAACTCAACCGAGCAGGACCTAAAGGTACTCGCATGGAGGGCCCTGAATGGCATGACCTGTGTATGGAACGCCAACCTCCCCCGTCAAATCAAATTCAGCTTCTTCTATGCAAGGGTAGAGTCTGTTCTCCTCTACGGCAGCAAATGCTGGTCCCTAAAGCCAACCTTGCAGAAGTCTTTAGACGGGTGCTACACCAGAATGCTGCATGCAGTACTTAACATCAGCAAGAGTACACATGTTACCAACAGGATCCTGTATGAAGGAATACCAAGGTTAAGTGAGAAAGTAGCTGCTAGGAGAATGAGACTGGCGGGACACTGCCAAAGACACCAAGAGCTGCCAGCCAGCAAATTGGTGCTATATGGGAACCAACCCATGGGCATTGGTCTCGAGGACGTCCTACACTAACATATGTGGATGTACTCAAGAAGGATGCAGGAGCACAAAGTACCAATGAACTGGTCAGATATATGGAGAATCGGGATGACTGTAAGCAACGATGGAGGGCTCGCCTGAGGACGACCTAGAGAGAGCAAATAGTTGTGAAATAATGTTCTTTTGTTCTTTTAATTGTTTGTTACTCTGACCATTCTATTGGATATTGTAGAAAGGATGTTAGTGAATGATTCAGAGCATGATGCATTTTAAATGGCAACACCTTTGGTCTTGCGCCTTCATTTTTCTTAAAACAATTGTAGCTGAAAATAACCATAGCCAAATTACAACCAATCTCTTCAGTCATTGAGGGCAAAAATAGCCCCAATGCTAGGCCCAGATTTTTTATTTAGTTTTACAAATGACTATTTGGCTTTGCATCTTTTGCTTCTGCCCTTGTAGTCCGACATGCTGCCCACCAGCTTTGAAGGTACAATGCTGCCACTGGTGGATTTGTATCAATTTACATAATTATCCCTCCCTGCTATTTTGTAGTTCCTCGAAAACAACCTGAAACAACTTGAGTCTCACATACTTATGCCACCATACGCCACTGCAAGCAGGCCAATGGCAACCAATCACGCAGTCCTTCCTCCCTCACTTTAAAAACCACCAGCCGCCACTGTCCTGTGGTCTCTGGAGTACAGAAGAGTAGAGAAAAATAAAGGTTTCTGTGGATGGTTGTCGCAAACCCGCAGTGTTTATAACGTATCTTTTCAAGTCATTTCT